>JACCPG010000705.1:0-37842 GCA_016069955.1 Drepana arcuata | reverse complement strand
AACATGATCACTGATTAATATAGGCTATTTTAATTGTAAGAAAAAAAAAATTGTATGCCAAAATGTTTAAAAAATAAATGTCCACCCGTGCGAAGCCGGGACAGGCCGCTAGTTTTTTATATACTTAGCTAGCCTAGATACTCACTTGGAGAAAGCCACTTGCAAAGCGGCGCACGAGTCTGTACTGGGGTTGGCGACCACCGTCCCCAAGGGATGGAGCAGCATGTCATCTCCTTGAGTATAATCCGCTACATGCGTCCACATGTACAACGTCACGCCGTCTGTCCGCAGCTGGTCCTTGTAGTCGAATACCATTGTGTTCGCCCACGCGAGTTTGTTTATTATTTCCTATAAACATCAAATAAAACTTATGTTATAAATATATAAGAGAACGAAGGAGATGGCGGCAAGACCTGGACACATCTGTGGACTGGCCAATACTAGCATTGGGCAGAAACACTTGGAAATCATGGGGGGGAGGCCTTTGCCCAGCAGTGGGATGTACCAGGCTAACGTCATTATCATAAGAGCCAGCTCCTATGCTGGTGGCTGAGTGATTTGAGTAGTTGCCTGCGACTGAAACATCGCAAGTTCGAATCCCGACTTTTCGTTCTTAATTTGACTTCTCGTTCTAGTGGCATGAGCCTGTGGACTTCCTCAATAAACGAGCTATCCAATGCAAAATATATATTATAATATTGTATTACAAATCGGATTAGTAAGTCCTGAGATTAGGATCGTTCAAACCAAATTCGACAAATTATAACATTAGTACCAAAAATCAAAATATTTTTTTCACATAGGCCTAGATGGGCACTGATAAAACCTCGAAAAAGGTGCATCAATGGATAGGTGTGGAAAGTCTATGGCGGATTTATGTAAACTCCCTTACGTCTATTCACACACGGTAACCGCTTAACACCAAACGAGTCAAAGAAAAAGTTTGAATAAAAGAGTGAATATTATAATCATAAGGAAAACTATATGTCATAACTTGATAAAATTTTACCATAAGTATATTTACCTACCTTATTTGCATATTTGACGCTCCATTTATTCTTGACCTTGGTAATTTCGTAAATGCCGAAACACAGTCTGGCCATCCTCGGTATATTGTGTACCTCGATCCCGAAGGTCAACTCTTGGTCCCACTGCGCGACGCCTTCTTGGGAAATTATAGCTACGCGAGTCTTTTGAGCTTCGCACAATGACTTTCCACCAAAGAATATGCCGGCTTGGCATACCACCTAAAACAAATGGTCTTGATGAAAATAATTGAAGGCAACTTGAAAAATATTTGACAGCCTCTAGACTCTAGCCTAAATTGTTTTCTTGTGAAAAGGCATAAAGGTCACAAAGGTGGCAAACAAGTATGCAGTCCGCTTAATGGTAAGTTAAGGTTGTCGCATACGAACGATTGCAACACCAGGGGTATCACCGGCGCGCTGCCGACGCTGCAGGAATCTTTTCACACCCTTCATAATAACCTTTATAGAGTAAATCTCTGGTACAATTGATTCTATCGGAAGTGTATCTTTCTCCTATCGGAGATAATGCTGAGTCTACTTTCTTCATATACATGATAGTAGCATCATAAACATATTAGCTATCCCATAAAACGTAGCCGTATTTAATACAAAAACCCAATCGAGCGAAATCGAACCCACGACATATGTCAAATCAATTGGCCTCCAAAGCAACAGTGATACATACGTGTGGAATAATATTATTATTTATACAATTATCATAATTTAAAGAGCAATAAGACATTTTCCATGGGCGAGTTGTTATGGTAATGATACGAGAAGGAAAACCGTTTTTTCCTGTTTCATTTATAAGGACATACCCCGTATACGGCTGGGTTTCTCCGCATACGATGATAAGAATTGGAGAGGCCCAGTCCTCAACTACAGTAATCTTTTGCAACGCGACCTTTATAGTGAGCAATTAGAGAAAGAAGAAATTCAAAGACCAAATCAGTCGTATTGATAGATTTGTACATCTATGGCATAACAGACTGGGAAATTTACACCAGTGTGAACCAGTTTTGCATGTCTGCATAAATAAATAAATATAATTGGTCTAACGGAAGCTCTACTAACAACCTAAATACTATATTGTTCTCTATCAACCTGTATACCAGCACCAGAAATAAGGAAACTCTGTGTAATGTGGTTAAATAAGTATTGAATTATTTTCGTCATATAAGTGCCTTGTTGTTATTAAACACACGCGCCGGATCAACTAGAGATCAACTATAAACCAATTAGAGATTTTTGTTTCTTGTCCGTCCCTACTGCTTTTGCAGTATAAGACCACTTAAAAATCATTCAATCAAATCTGTCTACGTATAGAGTATAGACCTCTTCAACACGCCACAGTACCCGGTCCTGTGTCAATAATAACCATTTATGACCTACTTTACCCTCGTTCAAGCTCCCGTCATTCCGACTAGTCAAGTGTCCTACAAATACTTAATACTAATTCCGTTACGCAAAGATCGAAATATTCTTTAAAGTGATTTCTTTTTCTGTTAATAACCTACTGTAGAATACTACACTTACTTAGATATACCATTTATGCTAGGGACTAGGACAAGGGGCTATGTTTATATATATATATATCAAAGCAAAAATGCTCATCACACAAACGTTTCCGCCGGCGGTGAACGAACCCGCGCAAGATAACACGGTATGCAGAATAATTTCAAAAACTGCCAAAGCCTACTCGCTTTAAAATAAAAGAATATGATATAATAATAAGAAAAAATCCAAGATGTATGTATACGTACCTCGACTACCCGCCCTGGGTCCACGTTCAGGCCGCTAACACCGTGTACAGTACAAGAGTAGAACTTATCTATGTTCCATGAAGATTCATTTTTCTTCCGTCTCATTGTATTCGAGTGATCCGATGTTAGCCGGCGCCTTTCCGGTGGGCAGTAGTAGGAGAATTCTCGACTTACTAGAATTGAGACAATTTACATAATTAATGAGTTATGACATTAATGGGGCATATAATGAGCCATTAAAGGATTTATATGATATTAAATTAAAGATGATATTTACACATTTAAAACATTAATAATTATTTAAGTTTTAGTTATATTTTATGCATATACAAACACATGTTCAGAAGGTATGCTCAATTTATGATATGATGATGATAAACAATACATGATATGATGATAAAAACTGAAAGGGAGAGTAAACACAAAAATGATGGCAGATAAAGATAATTGGACAAGAACGACCATATTACACAGACTAACTGGGTAGAATACTTAAAAGAAAATTACTCACACGATAGCTGTAATTTGTCTATTCTAACGGTCATGACTTGTGGCACTCCGTCAGTAGCCAGCATCTCTTGGATGTAGAGGAACTGGATCAGAGGGTGGTCTCCGAACAGGTACTCCTCCCGCCCGCACACCTTCAGTACAAAGTTGACGGCTTGTTCCCCGCGCACATTCATCGAATTGGCCAGTTTGCGCAGGATCACTTCGATATGCTCTTGAGGTGTTCTTGAAGCCGGCACGTTTAACGATGTCGAAAACTGAACGAAACAATGGACAATTCAAGTACACGTTAATTTAAGTTCGTTACCAATAATTACGGTAAATTGATCTAATAATGCGCAAGTTAACAGTACTCAATATCGGCGGGCACTTATGTATACAAAATCGATGATTAACTAGTAACTTTTTGAAATGGTATATATCAACCTACTTACTAAATTATAAGAGGTACGTCCACACATTTTACAATGAATAAAACGATTTGTCAATAAATGCGTAACGTCAGTGCGACATCTAAGACTTCACATTAAATAAGTTTCAATAATAGAAATGTTAAAGTCAAAGTTTAATCTTCAGCATAGCCCGGAGGAGCAGCGGGGTGAAGGTCCACTACCAGGCGAGGGAGGGGAGGAAGCTGCACCAGAAACGGTCGCTGAAGAGGAGAAAATAATATACCCCGAAAAGGTGCTGCAAAAATCTGAAGTGAGCATCCGACTCAGCATGCTCGGGAAAACGGCTGATGGAGACGGGTATGTTCAGAGGATTGACTGAAGATATTTATAATTAGATTAAATTTCTATCAGATTATTTACGTAAACTGATAGAAATATCTTACGTAATATTAAATATCCTACGAAATATTTTTTTTTTACATACATACATTATAAGCTCCAATTCCGTTTATACATATTTACAGATACACATACCTAAAAGCAACATGTACCGACATGAACCTCACAGATATAAGAGCATTGAAATGCTTTAGACACCTACAATTCGTCGACGTTTCGGGCAACAGCTTGGATTTAGAGGCTTTGCAAGTGTTAGCGGAATTGCCATTTCTAGTGCTTATACAAGCCGATAAAAATATTCTCAGTTCAGCCGCTTTAAAAAGGATGAAGTATCTACAAGTGATGATCCTGAACAACAACCAAATAAACTCTGTGCACAACGTTTTCCAACCAGAGCTGAGCACGCTCGAAGTGGGATACAACAAGATCCATAAAGTATACTTCGACAACAGAATGCCAACGATTCGATGCCTTGACTTCCGTTACAATTTCATACAAGATATATTCGATTTCAATTTCCCCAATTTGGACAGCTTATACTTAGCGGGTAACAAAATAACCACCTTAGTGGGTTTGGAGAGGTTGGTCAATTTGAGGGTTCTACATTTGCGTTTCAATCCCATAAAATTCTTGAACGGATTCGACCCGGGGCTGACAAAGTTGCAGTATATCAATTTGCGCAATTGTCAAGTGGCTACATTGAGACAAGTTAAAAAGTTGAGGGTACGTAAGAACTATACATATCAGTATTTCAATATTACGTAAATGCCACAATAAGCTAAATTTGCAGGTTCTAACAGCTTTAGATACGCTTATAATGAAAGGTTGTCCGTATATGGGAGGTACAGGAGAAGAGGAGGCTGAAGGTGCTCCGGAGGAAGAAGATCCAGAAGTAAGAGTTGAGGTACTCGCCGCTCTACCTAGACTTAAGAGGATCAACAAAGGCGTCGTTACCCCAGAAGAGAGGTAGTAGAATGGTTTTACAAATTTTTGTATTTACCCATGTTCTCTACAATTTTTCTATAATATTCCAGAAATGAAGCACGTGACCTCATGATGCAATGGCTCGAAGAAGGCGAGAAAGATGAGGAAGAAATTGAAGAAGAGCATCACGAGTCTGATTCCAATGAAGACTAAATACTTTTCGAAATTAACTCTGTTGCTCTCCTCGTTGATCTTGAAGCATCTACTATTCTAAACAAAAAAATAAAAATGGACATTTTGCATACAATTCTTTTCAAGAATTCTATAGTTTTTATTCACAAAATGAGAATAACGTGAGAGAATTGGAACACATTTTTATCACGTTTGCGGCCAATTAAATGTCGAAATGCATTCCGTCGGCGTAATTTATGAATTGGGGTTATATGCGTGTCTACACACGGGTTGTTAATAATACCGGGCAATTCACTGTCATTGCCAGCGGTTACGCGGGGCGCCGATGTCTAGCTCTGTCTGGTTTATTAATAAGTCTTACAGCTGATCGTCGTGTTAACGTTACCGCATTTGTGATGCTGTAAGTCTTAAGGAGAATGCTTACTGCTCTCTCAAAATGTTAGTGTCTAATGGTCACAGTAAGTATACAGCCCGCCTGATGGTAAGCGGTATTCATTACTCGTTGGCGCTCGTAAATGGGTTATTGCTCGTCTTCTATAGAGAGCAGCATAAAGGACGAATACAGCAGTACGAGGACAGCAGTTCAGTGGGGAATAGTGGAACCCATGCCCACCTCAGACAAGACAATTGCATTACCACTTACGACTTTTTTATTAGAAACCAAACCAATGGCAGTACACTCAACATAATGAAGAAGATGGGTGGCGTGCACCACAAAATCGTGTAACAATTAGTTATTACAAATTTATTTCAATTACTTAGTAATAAGGTCTGGGTGGCATACGAGAGCTGATTTATGCTGAGCTTAAGATGATTAAAGGCTGATAATAATAATTACAGTGATAGCTAACCCCTGGCTTTATAAATAGATAGGTTTGAGTACAGTAGGAACTCTCATTCACCAGTGAAGTTGATACAGTAAGCAAATTCTCACCTCAGTATTTCCGAACTTGGTGACGAGTATGAAGCAGTTGTTATTCAGATGGCTCTTGAGCGTCCTCGGTGTCTCAGGTAAGTCGGCCAGTCGTGGAGGGCACTGGTACCTAAGCCTCTCCAAGCCTGTACTCTGGGTGCGCTTGTGAAAACTCTCCTCGGCCAAATTACGCATTCGCATCCGAAAATCATTAACTTCTGAACTTCTTAGACTATCAAATTCGTTTAAACCTGTTGGGGGAATATAATATTATAATATATGGATACATATTTTGTCATAGCCCTAAAATGGATCCCTGTATTATGTGAATAAGCCCACATATCACATGCAATAGTTTATATCCATAAAGCTAATCAAGTCAATTGTACCATAAATTAAAGGCAGATTCATATAAAGTAAGGAGTGACACCATAGCTTCCTAGAACATATTTGAATATCTGAGAGCTAAGCAAATCTTTAATTATACTATAAGGAAAACCATTAGTGCTGTAGTAATAAGTACATGTCTGTTTTCTATACTACCCGAGAACCATCAAAATATATTCACCTTTTCCAATTAAATGACTTATTTGTGTGTTCAATAGTTGTTCTCCTGGCCTCTCAACAGACCTTTCTATGATCATAAGCACTCCGCATATTGGTTTGATGTCTCTTATGCGTTTGTTCTCATCATCTACCTCTTCGGGAACAGCCAATGAGTTGACAAATTGGAACACATAGCCTGACATCTCATGCAGCATCCCAAATAGTGGATGGTTGAATGCACGGTCCCATAAGTCCTGTGAATTTTATGTACATATACTGCTTGTCCCTTCCTAAGTCTAGAGAGGCTCCTCTACTTTCTCTGTCTATCTCATGAGGGATTTGTGATAGGTTCCTAAATTAAAATGCTTTTATACCCAACTATGGCGAAGGTAAAAAGAAGGCTATGATTTTAGCAGTCTATGAATGTATGTTTGTAAATATGTGATTTAGAGTTTTTTTTTGTATATTTATATTGTTGTATTTGTTAATTCATAGTAAAACATCCATCACTGTTATTCTACAGGAATAAAAATTCAAGCTAGGTTCCAACTTTCAAACCCAGTTCCTAGCTAATAATAAAATAAATAAATTGCACTGACAAAAATAATTATATCATAGCATTCGATATTTTTTATATAATTATTACTAAATACATACATAGATGTGATGCTACAATAAATAAATAAAGGGAATGATTTCAAAGCCTTTACAATAAAAGTAATTTTTTCTAATATATGACAAACACTTACATGCTTTAAAAGGTGGACAAAACCACCTTAATCCCAAAGGCAGATAAGTTATTTCATGAATCAAAAACTCCTTGAATAAATTGTACAAGTAATGAGAACCATGTTAACTATGGGTCTTTTGTATTTTCATGTACCCAATACATTATTTTCCCCACAATTTTCTATATAGATAGAAAATAGTGGGGCTCACTTATTGTAAATTGTATCCATAATTTTTATCACACAAAATGATAAGGGAAGCTTTACAAATCCCTGCAATTATACCACCCACATGCACAAGAGTGCATGATTCTGTAAGCAATCTAAACTACTTTCTAAATGAATCAAATCTGTCTATGTAAACATTATTACTCAATACTGTGACCCACTTTCCCAAACTATTGAAAATAACGTGTCGGCGAACCGCGTGAGTCACGGCGAGGGTGTACCTTCCTGTCACTAACCTCTTTGACATCCTGGAGAGTGGCATCCCAGCTTGTCCTCATAGGGACATATACCGAGTTAGGCAACAAACACGTCAACTCCACGAAGTCTGACTGGGAGGACGTCCAGTAGTCCCACGTATCCGGGCAGCTCGGTGCAGGAACCATTGTTTTGTTTTATTCCTCCGAAATACTCAAATTACCCTCGAGACATTTTCACCACTCGCAGATTACGAGCGTATAGTACGACCCGGTCGCTGTTTCCTACTGAAATAATACATATAATAAATAATACATATAATACATATCTGTTGTTAAAACCACAACGATGTTGAATCATAGCATTTCCTGGTATTTACGAGGGGCATATCGCCATTCGAAATAAAAAATCTGTCAACGATAGTAAATAACACACAAATAACATTAGAAAAAGGCGCACATGTTATATTATTATTTACCTTCACTTATGTCTTTTACATGCTTTTATAATTACATTGAGAGAAATAAATTCACTGAAATATGTTTTTGTGAAATTGTAAATAAAGATTACGTGCAACAACTTCGAGCTATTTTGCTTATGGTCTAAATTCTAAAAAAATTACAACCTTCTACGTCATATTTAATTCGTCATCATTCTGTCGTCACCGATTGCAAAAAACTGTTAAATAGCGTTTTTAAACCAGCCAATGGTACTTATACATTTTTAGCAAAAAAAGAATACTACCTCAAGGCTTAAACAAAAATAAAATTAATCTTGGTCAAAGTAAACCATAACGCAATACCAAATTTGTAATTTTAGAAGGTTGTAGAAGTTGAAAAACAACAGGGACATTAACGATTTTATCATATATATTGATAATATCATATAAACGTATACATTAATAATTTGCAATAAAAGATAAAAAGACCCTGTTTGTTTTATTTTTACGAATGCATCAAAAATCTATTATTTATGGATTCTAACATTTCTAACCTCAAATTGACATTTGTCGCGTGATTTGATTTGCTTGAAGCTCAGCTTGAAGTGATACAAATATTGGGAAATTGGTAAATGAATGAGCCATATGCAGGTTTTGTAATATATAATGTTCGAACATTCTGTTAAAGTTCCTAGACACTACAAAATAGCAGCAAATATTTTTAAAAAAGTTTCTACGGAAGGTGGAAGCGTTAAAACTTTGTTATACGACGACAAACTTCGGCATTTCGTAAGTGTTTACAGAACAAATATTACTAGATTATCTTATATTGTACTAAAATTTTATATATTGTGATGTTAAGTGTCTTTGGATAGTAAAATTGCATTTATCCGTATTTACAGAGGACCAATGTACTTTTCGCACTTATAACAGAAACAATTAAACATGCTGCAGACATAGACAAAATATTCGAAAACTCTAATTTAATCGAAAATGAATCCCGCCTTGATCCATGGCTAGCGAAAGTCCTTACAGCTGAATTGTTATTCGGCAAAAAGGCCCTTCCAGGCAAAAGCAAACCAGAGCAAACAATTTTGTCTTACAAAGAAAAGTTTGAAAAATATGCTTCTGACCACCAAGATGACTTGAAGACTGAAGGTAATATTATTGTTTTGTATTTTTCAGATATAATTCGGCTAACTTATACTCAAAATGGCTGAGACTGATGGGGGCCCATTAATCCCTAAGCAGACCCAGCGGGCTGCCCTTGCCATGGCAAACCTTTTCTTGTACAGTGTTGCTATGTTTACACTGCCATTTATAGCATTTTTCGGAGTACGACACATACTCACAGATTACTACCCAACTGAAAAATACACAGCTACTGTGTGGTCAGTTGTGTCTGCAGTAGTTGTAGTGAATATTATAATTTGTGTGTACGCATATAAGGCATACCATGAGAAGGAGTATGATGATGAAGGCAATGAAGTGGACCAACACTCTTATTCTGAACCACCACCAGTTTCAAATACAGGGTCTGAAAAGAACAGTTTGAATCTTAAACAAGATTAATGTTTTGTTATGGTTCTGTACATTCCAGCAGTATTATTATTAATTTTTTGTGAGCACTGTCAAGTCCCAGGGAAATAATAATATACTCAAAAACTGTAAAAATAATATCAATATTTTTTACCTATTCATGAATAGGGATGGCTAAGGAAAGGGCTTGAAATAGAACAACCCACTTTTGATTAAATCTAAGTACTCCTTATCATAGTGTTAGATGTTTGACAATTATAACGCTATAATAAGGATTAATATTTGAATAAATACTATTTGATGTATTATTATAATGGTATTTGTGTGCACAAAATGTTTTCAAGTATTTTTTCTATCCCAATACTGTAACACCAAAAATATTAATTTAGGAATAAACTAGAAAGAAATACCATTGTTTCATTGCAACACATTCGATCTGCTGGACCCCACGGGGCCTACAGTAAGAGTGCTTTGACATTTTGAGTTCTATCGCTCAAATTACACTTCTTTCATCCCTACACTTCTCTTTGGCAGCAGCAATAGCACTTATAATGTTGATATTGGGGATTGCCCCACTATATAGACCTTAGATTATATGGGAGCAATGTTGCAACTAAGAGCAGATCTTCTAACTTACTGAAGATATCAAAACAATCTACATTAACTAGCCATACTGCCAGGCATTTTTTCCCAGTCAGTTTATTCCAGTATTCTGCTACTTGTAGGTATAACGCAAGACTGCATGAATATCCTATTTAAATTAGTAAGATAGCAAACAAGCTTTGCCTGATAGAATAGACGCTGGTATGGCCGCATTCTACTCTGCAAAAATCTACACTTTTTTTCAAAGAATCCAATGATCCCTTTTAAGTATTTTACCCTGTGGTGGCAGTGTTTCTAGAAGTTGCCTGCAACTAAATGAGTGCAATTTCGAATCCTGACTGTACCAATGAGTTTTTCTGAACTTAAGTATAGTGATTAGTTACACCACAAGGTTTACAGTGAAGGAAAACATTGAGAGGAAACTTATGTTTGAGAAGATATTCAAAAGCGTATGTATAGTCGTGCTTGAGTAACGGCGATGGACTCACTCTGTGTTTTGGTAGTACAAAACTACAAACCTCTGCCTACTTGTGGGAAGGGGTGAAGATTTATTATATTCATGTTAAAAAAATAAGAAAATATGGAATAAAATGTACCTACATCGTGTATACATTGTGTCTCTAGTTGTCCGTCGGCCTCGGTACGTTCGCATCAATACAAACTTATTAACGACGTCGGATGCGATTGGAGCATTCCAAGATGAAGGGTACCGCTTCATCAGGTGTACATCGGGCTCCTATGACGACTACTTGAAGCAGATCCAAAATCTCACTGAATATGACTTCACACAAGACTATCATGTGAAGACAGTCTTCGTCTTCCCATCGGGGACAAAACTTCACGAACATGAATTGTACTTGGAGAACAAGATCATTTTACAGGATAAGGTTTTAAACAATAGCTATATTATATAACAAAACCATATGTTTATACAATATCTATTTTGCTTTCAATTTCATATAATGGCTTTGACCATGATAAACCAATCCATACACAATATTCCCTCGCCGCGTCTATCTCAACGTACTGTACTCAAACAGATTTTTTATTTACTCTACATTAGTTAGCCGGGGCGAAGCGCTAGTATAGGTTAAAGTGACTTGGCGACTATCGCTCTCTCTTTCGCTTCCGATGTATAAGAAGAGTAGGGTCGTAGTAATAATACATTGAAATACTGTGAATATTTCCAGGCCACAACACTAGCAGTGCACCTGCTAGCGCCTCCCTCAGGAAGCGCCGCCATGGACATGTGCGCTGCTCCAGGGATGAAGACTACCCAGTTGGCTGCCTTTATGAGGAATTCTGTTAGTACATATACACGATCCTTTCTTTAAAAACATATTATGGTTCATGGGCTGTATCTTGACATGTTATGACCATAAAGTCTAGTGATCAGAGTTCCTGACTGTGACACTCGTGGTCACATGTTCCATTTCGATGAGCATGAAAAGTAGTAGATCTTAATCAATGATTAAATTTCTTCTCAGATAGGTAGTTATGATGGTTTTATTGTGATGTTTCCTTTGCCGAACTGTACTAAAGTTCAGAAAAAGTCTATTGTTCACGCCCACTAGTTTGAACTTAAAATCATAGTTAAGCAAGTGCTTAAACAACTCCGCGGCTTCGCTCAACTAATTTAACAAGGAAATATTGTCACAGGGTAAAATTTATGCAGTGGAAAGAAACGAGAAAAGATATCAGACTCTTTGCGAGTTTGTGGCCAGGACTGGATCTACCTGCGTGGAGACTATTCACAAGGATGCTTTGGAGATAAAGAGGGGAGACTATGACGACGTTGAGTACATCCTGCTCGATCCCAGTTGTTCTGGATCAGGTAAAACAGCCTAGATCGTATTATGTATTTGATATACGAGTTGTATGAAGTGGCTGGTGAATGTCGACAAAGCGAAAGAATTATGCGAGTCTAAAGAGAACTGGCATCCTGATACGCCTAACCGGTGAAGCGCACAGCGTGATTAAATCGTTATAATAACCTGTTAGGACAAAATGATGAATATTATCACGCCAAGTCTCTTTCAGAGTATATGACAAACTTAACTGTTTAATATTATCATCATCGTATTAGGTCATACATTATTATTATTAACTTTTTATAGGAATGGAGCTCTGCGTCCACAACTACATAGAACCCGCGAGACTCGCGAAACTAACATCCCTGCAGGAGAAATTTCTGAAACACGCGATGAATTCCTTCCCGAAGGCGAAAAGAATTGTTTACAGCACTTGTTCCTTGTTCCCCGAGGAGAATGAACGAGTTATCACCAACGTGGTAAAGACTTCCAGAGCTAAATGGCGGGTTCAAGACATTAAAGAGTTACTTAAAGGTCAGTGGAATAATGTTGGCTCTGGTATGTACGGTAGTATGGGTACCAGGTGTTTGTATGCAAGGCCCGAGACAGACTTTACAACTGGTTTCTTTATGGCCGTACTTGATAGAGATCAGAAAGATTTAGATAGGGTCTGTGGAGATAAAGAAGACACAGAACAATTAAATGAAATAAAAGAAACAAATGAGACCCTAGAAACAACACTTGAAGAAATCCCTAAGAAGAAAAAAAAGAAAAAAGACAAAAATAATGATAAAGATAAAGAAACTGTTAGTAGCCGTTCTGAAGATGTGGACGGGTGTGGGTCACAGGAAGAGCCAAATATCAATGATTCTACTACTGGAGCTATTGAAGTCGATTTAGAAGAAAACTCTGAAAATAATTCTAAAAGAAAGAAGAAGAAAAAAGATAAGCATAGAAACGCCGATAATGTTAACCATCAATCAATAGAAAATACTAATAATGATACTATTATCGGGCCTATGCCCGACGATGTTGAAGAACGTAAAGCGAAGAAGAAACGAAAGATAGAAAAGGATACTCTTTGTATCGAAGCTGAATTGCATGAAGTTGGCTCCGGAACAATCATGTCAGATAATCTAATTGATAAATCATCTAAAAAGAAAAAGAAGAGGAAACATGATAAAGCTGTTGAAGACTGTTGAAATGGTTTTGCAATATTCAGAATATACCTACTGCATTGAATTTACTTTTTGAATATTATTTTAAACCTTTTCCCCTTCCGATCCAGTAGTTAATTAAGTTAGTTATATTGTGTGTTCAGATTTTAACAATATCCATAATATAATGCATCAATAAGGTTAGTTAACATTACCATTCATTCAACGAACTTATAAAATTTTCCAAAGTAGGGCGCACGTCATAAGCGATGCTTATTTCGTCTAGCCACCGTTTCTGTGAACTAGTACTTTCTACAATTACATTCATTAAATCATTTTGGTCTCTATTACAATTGATTAAAACTTAAATTAGTCAAAAACTAGGTTTCCACACGTCTACACGCCATATTGTCACGAATTCACGTGCGCCCTTATTTCCTATGGCTAGTAAAAGGAATGTAAAATTTCCGAATTTTGATTCTCCTCACATGAACTCGAAATAATATGAATCGTATTGCGTTGTGGGTAAGGTTTAGTTTACAACTGACGTTATTGAAAGAAATAATTTGGTGTATTTGGGACTCGAAATGTTAAGTTGAGGACGTATCATAAATAATGTTGATACTTACTCACCAATTTATAAGTAGGGTTTTTATGGTTACTTTACAACTTATCTCCAAAGGTTTATTGTAGATATTATATTCGATGGCAGTGGATGTAGACTGATGCGGTGATGCGACTCTTCTCGATTTAGAAAGTACCGAGTACCTACCGCAAAGTAGAGTCACCAACTAGGCGTTGAAATCGTATGAATAATCGATACAACAAAATACGCTTTGTAATTCATAAATCCTCACGCCTTTCCATAAAGGTAAGGGTCCCCTTAAGGGGTAAGCAGTGTAGATATAGGTAGTATCCACACACCCACTTTCCGCCAGAGATATATTTTAGGCGCCAACGTGACAACTGGCGAGTCCGTCGCCGTTACTCAAGCACGACCACACATACGTCTGAATTGCACCTCAAACGTATGCAGGTTTCCTCTCGTTGTTTACCTTCACCGTAAAGCTCGTGGTGTGACTATTCACTGTACTGTACAACGAACTGTACCTACTTAAGTTCAGGAAAACTCATTGGTACAGTCGGGATTCGAACTTGCGTTCTTTGTGTCGCAGGCCACCACGGCTCTTGTAATGGCTTTGTAATTTTATTATTATTAGTACGTACCTATATGATTTTAGCACTTCGTTTAGAGCACCCCAGGGCAGGACTTAATAATGCAATTTTCCGAACTTATTTTGAGATACCGTCCACGTTGAGTCCTTTAGACCTAGGCAGAGAGAGTAGAGCGTTAGTTCTCTCTAGACTTGGGTATAGATAGATCCTTTCGCTTCTTCCATATAGGTACATCAGTCAAATTACTCATAGATAAGTACGAACGAATAATTCGTTCATAGATGTATGTATTTTCAGAGGCAAGGAGGTTACGACCTAAACACCGTATATACCAAATATTTCTGGGTCAGTTCTCCGACAAGCGTGTATACTGAATTCAGTACCTTCGTTTATTAGCTAATTGCTAAAAGGTAGACACTCCTCGGTCCGACATGTAGAAGGGTACAACAAAGAAAAAAAAATGGATATCCTTCAATTAACAAAAAAATCTAATATCATTAAATGCTGAAAATCTACTGACTTCCTAGTCAGTTGCTGGCACAGCGCGTCTCGCATCATCAGTACAAATAATTGTCATTCATTGTTTTACGGCACTACGTAGGGAATTGTGCATATTTTGATTCATAAATTCTATTCTTGATGGATTTTAGGGCTTGGGTCGGCATAGTACAAAATCAACAATCTCCATTGCCTAGCGACCCGAGTTTCACCTAATGCGTTGGGCGGGCCTTTCACCCGGGCGTATCTCACTCGACCAATCCACGCTCCGATGCGCAATATTATGACACCGGTGTCACTCATTGCCTGTCACTCTACGAGCCGTTACAGCGATCACGGCTCTACGATAAGGGTGGAGAGCTCGTTTTCCAATGGATGTTGGAAAGGAAATGAGCTTCCGTTATTGGTTGTTGATGTCAACACCCATCACTTCATTTCATTATGTATGAACTAGCTTATGCCCGCGGCTTCGCCCGCGTGGAGTTTGAAAAAGTAGCTTGTGTATTTTCCTGCTAGAATCGGTTCGAACTTTGAATTTTCTAGAATAAAAAAAAATTGCCTATGTCCTTTTCCTAGGTATGAGCCATCACGATTTCAACATTCAGCCAAATCGGTTTAGCTGTTTTGCCGTGAAAGAACCGCAAACATCCAAACTTTCACATTAATAATCTTGGTAAGATACTAGTTGGCTGCTACACACACAAACAATCGTAAGCCTTGTATTTACTGGTGCAAATTATAGGGTATACGTATGAGAATAAAACATTTATTAAAATAGGTAGTTATTGTCTCCAATAATCCCTCTCGTCAAGGCAGCTTTACACGTATTTTATAAGTCGTATTTTTATATATACCACAATCCGTAATAGGTACATTTTAAGAACCATCAGCTACTGCTCTCCAATGACTGTATGAGAACATAAATATCGAGAACGCTGCTTATCCCTTTGAGGTGTGACAGAACAATGTACCCGTGGAAAGCCGTTAGGTCCCTAGTTACATTATATATAATACTAGCTGTGCCCCGCAGTTTCGACGGCGTAATATTTGTTTTAAATTTTTTATTGTTATAAAATATCCTATTAATCCAGCTAATAATCTATCTCACGTCGTGATTGTGTAACAAACATCCATACATAGGTACTCACGAGCTTTAACTTTTAACGCTGTACATATTAAGTTATAAAATCTGAATGCTTATACCACACTACTAAGAGAGGTAGGGCATAACAGGTTTCCCGTTCGAATTTGGAGCTGCCCGACTGGGGCAGGACCTCCACCTTATAGAAGTCCGTAGCCAAATAACAATTTTTTTTGTGTTGTGTTCCTACGCGATGAATAAGGTTTCCAGTAATGAGCTCCTTGGGGAGGGGGGAGGATTATTACATTGTGTTGGAAGCAGAGGAATTAAACTCATTATGCAAACACACTATAACTCTCCGAACACAGAGTGGCAACGCGCAAGTGATACTTCGGTATCGTGAGCGTAAATAGGCTATGGTAACCGTTTCCCATCAGGTGGGCCGTAAAATAGTTGTAAGTTGATAAATAAATAAATATTAGTCAAATCTTAAGGCTTAGGCCTAGAAAATTCAGATTGCGAGTACCTAGTTATAAATATGTACCTAACTAATAAACGTCAACACAAGTAATTTTCTAAGCCAAAAGTACCACTTTCAATGGTCCCGTACAAGGGTAACATGCGTGCCGCCCTTCAAATAAACAGTTATCGGTCACTAAGTGACGTGATAAGTCCTTAGTTTTTACAAACACTTCGCTTAGTTTCCGGGTGACCAAGGTTAAGTCACCCCAAGGGAAATTACTTGTGAAACTTTTTTCTGGTGAATCACGCAGGCTCTAAGTATTACAGTATATTTGTTCGTACAATTTCTGTTTAACTTGTGGCTACCCCAAAAATGTGCTTATATAGGTTTATGAAGGTTATGTTACCAGAAGGTTTTATTACAAATGATATGAGTAGTACCTACAAGGCACTAACGCCGTGGTGGCTGAGTGGTTCGAGTAGTTGCCTGCGACACAAAGATCGCAAGTTCGAATCCCGAGTGTACCAATGAGTTTTTTCTGAACTTAAGTACAGTGATTAGTCACACCACGAGCTTTACGATGAAGGAAAACATCTAAAGGAAACCTGCATTCGTCTGAGAAGCAATTCGAAGGTGTATGTATAGTCGTGCTTGAGTACCTAACGGCGATGGACTCGCCATCTGTCACGTTGGCATCTAAAAATATATACCTGGTGGAAAGTAGGTGTGTGGGTACTACCTATACACCTCTGCTTACCCCTTTGGCGACCCTTGTGGGAAGGCGTGAGGATATACATAAGCATTAAATTATGTGACATATACATGCATATATAAGATTAAAAATTCAAATTTTATGGAATTGAAAGGACAAGTATTCAGCTCTAGAATTTATAATAACGAAAAAGCAAGAGAAATATACCTATGATATGAAAAAGAGGATTCTCCGAAGATATTACGACAAAGTGCTACGAAACAGCATACTAGCTGTCTACGAAATTCGTAGCACAGTATAATACCGTACTGTTCTGTACGTATGATTTGAAATTATAGTACTTCGTGTGTAATATTTGGGTCAAGTACGTTCGTTTCTATTAATTGGGCTTAACGAGCACTCATTACTAGGTTATTGGGCTTAAGAGAAAAACACTACGCTTAAGTTACGTGTACTTGGGCAATCATGAAACAATTTTGCTTAAGAAATTGTTTTTAAGTACTTCTATTTACCCAAATAATAGCTGGAATTAAGATAAATGATCAACTCTTTGTTTGATTACAGGTAAGAAAGAAACGAATAGTCTTAAATACTTGATACTTTAAGCTTTGAAATTATGTTGTCTTACCGATTACAGTGTAGATACATTTGTCAGGCATCCCACAATGAAGACAGAGGTGTACCAACTCACTCTTATGCCGGAGATATACGTAGGTGCCAACGTGACGGCGAGACCGTCGCCGTTACTCTAGCACGCCTCACATTACTACATACAGCGAGGAATTGCTCTCACTGTAAATCTCGAGGTGAAATTAATTATTGTACTTTAGTTCAGGAAATCACGGTCGTGATTTCCTGATTTGAAGTCGTGATTTTCAACTCTCGCGTTGCAAACTTGAATGACTCTGCCATTAAGAGTTTTTTAAGTGCTTCTTTTTCGACGTTATATCAGTGCCCACCTGGGCCTATGTGAAATAAAAAGATTTTGATTTTGAAGACTGAGCAACAAATACGTATAGTGTATTTAGTAGTCCTCGCCTATGATTCTCACATGATCAGGCAAAGAGTTTAAGGTCGAGAATTCCATGAAAACCAACAACAAATTTGCCGCCATCCAGCTAACGACATATTATTATATTTTTCCGCCGAGTTAAGTGGTCATCACGCGAAACAGTTTAAGCATCGAATCATTTATGCAAATTTCGGTGAAAGTAGGAAAATATCAAAGCGGTTTTATATTTACCTACCACAATATGGTACACTGCACTATGTGTAAAATTTCCAGCTAATTTCACATAGCATGGCATTAATGTCGTTGTTTAGTTCTGCTGTAGAAATACTGCATTTTTTGCTCATGTATTTGTGTAGACGATTAATCGGAAATTTTACTGGTAGTTGCAATTTTGTAGATTTTTTACCTCGTAAGTTGTGGATAGATATCATTATTCTACTAATTAATTGTACCTTCAGTAAAAAGAAATCAATACAATTGTATCTCGGCCCATCACTGATTCCGTATAAAATGCCAACGATCTGTTGCTTCGTTTCAGGGAACAGACTAGACGCACTAATTATCATTTACAATTACAGAATAAAAAAACGTAAAAATACAACTTTTTCTACTAGCAAGAATTTTGTGATTTCATATACCTATATAAATACTAGCTGTACCCGCGACTTCGTCGGCGTGACTTTTTTATCTTTGGTAAAAAAAAATCTATTAAAAGTATCCTATGTTACTTCTAATACCTCCAAGAATATGTGTACAAAGTTTCATGATGATTGGTTAAGTAGTTTTGACGTGAAAGCGTAACAAACAAATTTACATTCACATTTTTAATATTAGTAAGGATTACTAAGATAGCCGTGGTAGCCAAGTGTCTTCGCATAGCATGTTGGTTGTCTCATGTCTGCAAAACAAAGATTGTAAGTTCGAATCCCTATTGTACCAATGATTTTTCTGAAATTAAGTACAGCGATTAGTCACATCACGAGCTTTAAGTGAAGAAAAACATCGAGAGGAAATCTGCACACGTTTGAGAAGAAATTCAAAGACGTATGTACAGTCGTGCTTAACAAACGGCGATGGACTCGCCATCTGCACGTTAGCACCGAAAATATATCTCTGGCGGAAAGTGCGTGGGTACTATCTATAAGTCTCTGGCTACCCCTTCGGGGACCCTTGCGGGGACGCGTGAAGAGGGATTATATTTATATAAAATATCAACACAATACCTACCTGTACATACGTGTGTGTATAATTATATAAGCTAGTATTGCCCATAGTATTATTATAGTATTGCCCATTCCCGATCACGATCACGATTTAATCACTAAGTAATAGTAATTAAGGCTTTGCAGGTAAACTAACAACAAAAATGTGTGGCAACAAAAAACGAGGTTAAATATTCCAACATTGATAAATTGGCTTCGATAAGTTTCCCAACAGTAATTATTCTCGTTTAATTACTGCACGTCTGAAGAATGCTCTACAATGTACTTTCGAGAGTCTGGAAGAATAGGAAGACTACTTTCCATCACTTTGACTGACTTTCCCATACTTATAATATATACATACATACATACATACATACATATCATCACGCCAAGTCCCTAACGGGGTAGGCAGAGAGTATAGAGCGCCAGTTCTCTCTAGACTTACATACCTCTTTCGCTTCGTCCACATTCATCAGTCTCTTCATACATGCTCGTCGGTTTCGAGTACTCTTAACGTTCCCGTCCTTCAGAGTCCGATCTATTTGATCCAGGTAGTTGGAACGTGGCCTTCCTCTGCCTCTTCTTGCACACACTTTTGCTTTGTATATCTGTTTCGTCAATCTTTCTTCACTCATCCTTTCTATGTGTCCAAACCAACGTAACATGCCTTTCTTCATCTTTACAATCACGCCCTCATTCACTCATTCACGTATTACACTTATAATATATAATATAATATATCCTCACGCCTTCCCACAAGGGTCCCCGAAGGGGTAGGCAGAGGTGTATAGGTAATACCCACACACCCACTTTCCGCCAGAGGCATATTAGGTGCCAACGTGTCAGATGGCGAGTCAATCGCCGTTACTCCAGCACGACTATACATACGCCTTTGAATTTCTTCTCAGACGTATGCAGGTTTCTTCTCGACGTTTTCCTTCACCGTAAAGCTCGTGGTGTGATTAATCACTGTACTTAAGTTCAGAAAAACTCATTGGTACAGTCGGGATTCGAACTTGCGACCTTTGCGTTGCAGGCAACTGCTCAAACCACCACGGCTCTGACCGACTGACTTTCCCATACTTAAGTATTGTAAAGTCAGTCAAAGTAAAAGAAAGTCAAGGGTACTTGAAACGACGAGCATTAATGAAGTCTCTGGTGAATGTAAATCATCATCATCATATCATCATGCCTTGTCCCCAACGGGGTAGGCAGAGGGTATAGAGCGCCAGATCTCTCTAGACTTACATACCTCTTTCGCTTCATTCACACTCATCAGTCTCTTCATACCCGCTCGTCGGTTTCGAGTACTCTTGACGTTCCCGTCCTTGAGCCTCCGTAGTTTTAATATAATATATTTAATTTGAGTAGAAAACCCAGTTTCTATATTAAGTTTTTCATAACCTGGTAAGACGTAAGAATAATTAAGTAAATTAGTTAACACAATCACATAACTGTCGAGACTACAGCCGGCCTATAATTGGGGCTCGTAAAAACAGCCAAACATTCGCTCGGTAAGGAAAAATATAGTGTTAACCTACATCTATACGCGAGGCACATGTATATATGCCTTGTTGACCGTTGGCCGGCTGGTGTACGTCAAGCTAGCAGGACCTTCTTGGAACTCTAAACTCTCATTGAACTAAATATCTAATCTTCTTGATTGCGCGTATTAAAAAATATTTCTTGATCATTCGTTTAATCTTTTTATTCTACTTAAATTAAATACTACAAAGCAAACGTGCTACGAAAACACTGCCGTAGATGGAATCTTAGTTTAATGATAATTCTCTCTTAGTATTATTTACTCATTGTTGGTACGCGGAGGCAATGTGTTAGTTTTAATTAATTTTATAAATAAGTCTCTCTCTAGTAGGCTTCACTCATTGTACATCGTTTGTTAGTAGTCGTGCGAGGTTAACGCACACGAGTGCGCTGGCCGCCCTAGCCCTGCTACGCTGCCCGCCCATTCGAACGCCCGTCACTCTATTCCGTTCACAAAACAAAACCGGACGACTCAAACATCCTACTCCAAACAAAATCATTAACTTAACTCAAACACTTGTACTTACTACAATGTTTACGAAGTTTTTGTAAACGGATCGTGTCTCCAACTTGTCTTTTGCATAAAAGCCTCCGGAAACACAACGAGTGACTTATGGCTACGGAGTCACGTCGTCTGTCGCCGCGTGCTGCGATTGTAAATTCCAATTAATTTTACAAATTGTGAGTGCTGTGTTATATTGGGGTGAAGACAATTGGCTATGGCTTCGGAAGAAAACATGTCTGCTGTGTCTGTGGTATGTAATTTTAATTAACTTGTTATTAATAATAATAAATTCAATCGACTGATACCTACCAACTGAAACGTAGTTAAATTTTGAGTTAATATAGCTACATACATACAAATAAAATAGATCAGGTTCATATAGTTATTTCAAACATTTGATACTAGTTTTTACTTAACTCGTTCGTACTTAAACAGTAGGCGTATGTTGAATCACGCTACCGAATGTTGACCTCTGTTGACCTGCTCGTGCGCTTCAATATTGGCAATCGATCGAATGATTTTTAAATCATTATATAGCGGTTTTCAGAAAGTAGTAAAACTTGAACTCAACTCAGTCCGTGACTGACCTTACTTAGTCATGGCGTAGGGCCACTCGTTAGACCTTATCTGGGTAATGATCGCAACACGTTAACTAATGGATAAATCATAATTATGCAATGTAAGTTTAAGCATTTATACAAATAGCACATGATTATCAATTGTTTACGTGTAATCTCGCAAATGCATAACGAGATTCACTGGTTTCAAATCGTGATTTGAGACTTGCTTAGTAATTCGATATAATATAAGATTTAGAGTAATAATCACCGAGATATGCAAACATTTTGTTTGTGTTCGAGTACAAGTAGGTCATTTGCTTATCTACAATACCAACTAGGTTATATATATCGTACGTGGCCGTGAATGAGATTCATGAATGGGCAGAATCTATAATGTATAGAGGATGGTATCAGTTGATTGGGAGTGTGTCGGGCGGGGCGCGGCGTGCAGTCGTCGGGTGGGTTGGATCGAGGGATGTCGCGTCGGCCGCTATCCCGGCCCCGGCCATCACACTCGCGCTCTCGTCACCAGGCAGAGCCGCCGGCACCAGAGCCCGCACTCCCCCCGCCGGAGGTAGACCAGCAGCCACCGTCAGACGAGGAGAGAGAACATAGAGAACCAGGTGACTGGCGCCCATCGCGCCCACCATCTCCAACGCAACGACCAGATGACGTTTCTGAGGGCTCCGAAGCGACCTCGCGTCCAAACAGATCTGAGCCCGCCAGTCGCTACGCAAACTTAAACTTCTGGAAGGCGAGGAGAGTAACATTCTATCGCAATGGAGATCCTTTCCACCCCGGCGTGGAGTTTCGCTTTAAGCCGGGACGAGATCTGGCGTCGATGGATGCTCTATTGGATAGGTTATCTGAGAGGCTGGAGCTACCTAGAGGGGCGAGGTTCATCTTCGGCATGGATGGCGACAGGAAGTACAGGCTTGAAGAGCTTGAGGATGGTGCTTCGTACGTCGTGTCTTCATATAAAACTTTTAAGGTGAGTTTGGACTTCTCTCAAGTATTCTGAAAAATATGTATATGCAATCCATAGTGGATCCATAAAAATGGTACTATCATTACAGCTAAGTAATAGGAAATCTTCTTTCTTTTTTGGTATCCTCGGATCAAATATGCGCCGCCTTTTCCGATCCGTTGCCACGGCAATTAGCCAAGTATCGGTCAGCGGTTCAAGTAATTTATGCTGCACACTAGTGATTGCGATTGCGATTCCCTTACCGAATAAATATGCGTATAATACGGCTTGCTTATATATGTTCTGAGTCTGGGTATTTATTATGTGAAATTTAAATGTATGTGCGATACAACGATGCAATGAAGCACTATAGTGGACACTATAGTAAGAGGAAGGATATATAGTGATATGATAAACAATGCTATTATTATTATGAAGTTTTTTGTTCGTTTCTTCTTTTTCACAAAGAGCATAATTCAGACATAAGAAGTGGCTTGTCTGAACTATCTGTTGTTGTTGTTTGATCTCGAAATTTCAGCATATTATAAAGAAAAACAATGGAATGTGAATGCCACCGCATTCTTCCACCACAGTCTGGCCACCCAACACAATGATGTGGCCCTGCTACAGGCTCCAATTTCTGACCCTATTATCGCGAGTTCAATAATGATCTGAAACCTTGTAAAGCATCTTTGTGTGGTGACATGGGTATTCACATCGTATATGCCGCCGATTTTTTTACTACGGGTTATCTAGTTTAGGGTTGTTAAAGTGTGTGAAATGTCATAAAAAAATGGTTTATGAATACCAGTAACAACCCCAAGTACTACCGTCCTAGTAGTTAGTTTCTTATGTCGCCGAGACGAGGCCGCGGCCTTGCACAGATGTGGGTCGCAGGATAAGGGCCACGCACCGCCCTGTCCCGCCATTTGCATTTACATTACCCAACTTTGTTTTATTTAATATCGATAAGCTAATTGCTAAAATTATCATGAGAGAGAGAGAGAAAACACTCGCCGTAACGCAATCAACAAAATAATAGGTATTAATGATGATATAAATTACATCAAGCATAAGTCATTAAATTCGAATCGGCCGAACAAAGAAATTGACAAATAAAGTAATTTGAAATTACCCAACACTAAAGTCCTAATAACAAAAACGAATAAATAAAAGTTTTTATTTATTCGTTTAAGTGGCCAGCAGTTTATTCTCGATTCCACTACACGTCAAAATAAATACCTAATATTATATTCTATATCATAATATAGCTCGATCTTTCAAATTCCTTGTCTTTTCTTGAAAGCATCGGCCTGTATCTGACCTCCAAACCTTAACGGCTGTTGGCAACAACCAACAAAGGGCATTGCACCACCTTGCACTCTCAGACACGAGGCAAGGCTGGTGATTCACATTTGCGCTAGCATTCAACTTAATTTGGTTGGCATATGCGTGAGATATTTATTCTCGTTCATCACCTTCGCGACATAATCTGTACACTGAAAACATCTATTAATTTAAATGATGTAATCGCGGTGTCTCATATACTTTCCTATGTAGGTAGTATTATTAATCAAAGAATTATTATGGCTAAATGTGTTTTTGTAAGGTTGCGATATAAATTGTAACGCAAATATTCGAAAGCATTTGAAGAAAGGAAAAATCCAACAAACGAGCTAGGACTACAGATATATTCGGTACGAATGGCACTTCAAACTGTAATTCAAATTCGCAGATTAAATTCTTGCCTCGTGAACTTTGAGTGGCCTCTTGTCCTTAAAAAGGCGACCACTGAAATTTGGGCAGAACGTGTATTATTGTATAATATACTCAGTATATATACTTGATTATTTTTAACGAAGTTCGACGTTGTAACGAAGTTCCCAGAGAAAGGAACAATGACTAAACTGTAAATAGTCAAGGCGGAAGTGATAAAGCACTCCAGATAACGGCAAAGGACGTCAAATCCATTAAACTCTTTATTTATTTAGTATTGCCTTATTTTTGATATTTCCGCATTGATGAAGGTTCATTTAATTGTAATTTATTAATTAGTAATTTACATTATGCTCTGTAGAAAGACGTCTATAGAAAAAAAGAAAAGTGGTCACACATTTTTATTTTATAGTCTAATGGCAAAATATGCGTTTCAGGTTACGTAAAAAATAAGGTTAATAATGTACAACCTTTCTATGCCAAAGATATTTTTTTTTAAATACTCAGTAATGTCAAATGTCTTTTTAGATATGATGCATTTGTACGCACTGCACTGACTTGCTCGCAAATTGCTTGGAAATTCTTCGCAAAATTAAAGAATACGTAACTCTACAAATATGTCATCGCTATCGATGTAATCATTTGAAATTTATGTATGAATAATAAGTAAATAGTGTAATAGTCGGTCAGAGTAGCGTGTCGTCTTTATGTAAGGCTTGTATACCTACCACCGCTGATTCTACTCACGCGATTTCTTAGCCCAGTTTTATATAACTGATGATTATCCAAACTCAAGCGTAAATAATTCAATTAAATTTTTATGACTTTAAGCGCTTGCACTTTGAGTGCTTTAGATGTAACGATTAGGTGTGGTAAGCTTTAAGCCGACCTAGAACAATTTCTTTTTTTAACACAAATTTATTCTTAGGTAAGTTCTTCTACCCTACTACTACGTTGTTCTTTTTTTTCACCGTTTCTTCTCCTGACATGATTTTTCTTAAGAAAGGAAGTACTTAACGGTAATTTTATATTTAATATTTATAAGACCTTCAGTGTTAAGTAGCGTTATTAGATTTTGGAGTGAAATAAATTTTCAATATAACCTTACTTGTACTTTAAATAATTATAAAAGCGTCAATAAAATTTGTAAGCGCGACATAATTTTTACAATCTCAATTAAAACTTGGCGCACCAAAGCAAGGTAAACCGTATTTATTGTATAGAAATGACGAATATACAATCGAAATTATTCTTGTTAATGTCCCCAGAACGTCGTAAGAACGAAGAAAATAACAAATGGCCACCATGAACCGCCAGCTCCAGTCCTCAGCAGTAATAACACTCAAATATATCCATACAGGATAAAGGCATGTTAATTTAAACTTTCTAGTATCGGTATAATACACCGTAGCGTTTCGTAGCACTTCGTAGTACCCGCGTAGGCCCACCGTAGCATCCTAAAAGTTTAGACTTCATTCAAACGCGGTGAAGAGGCAATTAAAATAAAAACTTTTTATTCGTTAATCGACTTAAAAAAAAAGGTCTCTATTCGACCGTATTATTTTTTATATATTTTTTATTAATATTTTATAATATGTGTACAAAATCTATACAAAAGTAGATAGAACCTACTTCATGATTCGTCTTTAACCCACATTACGTTGTGTAACATTTTAGTGATTCTGATCTTCACATCCCACAAAATCAAGGAGCACATTGGGAAGGCCTTCCAGTAGCTTAAGTTAGTTTTTAAGTTTAGTCAGTTCAGTAGTAGCACTTTTCACAATAATAGAATATTAAGACTAAGGTATACTAACGAAACGCCCTGGCTTCGTTCGGGTACATACATTGTTGTGTTATATCAAATAGTTTAAGGTAGCATTTTCGATGAAAGCTCTTAACAGAATTGTCTTTTTCCGTTATTTTCAATAATTAGCTTCTAAATCTTAACAAATTACGCATTATTTTTGTGAAAATCACATGATAATCCTTTCAGTAGCATAAGAGTTTATCTCGAAAGACCCGGTGGGGGCATTTATTTTACAACATGAAGTACATAAAAATTTAAGACATATAGTCGTGCCTCTGTAACGGCGTTGGACTCGCCATCTTTTGGCACCTAAGATATATCTCCGGCGGAAAGTAGGTGAGTGGGTAGGTACTACCTACACCCCTGACTACCCCTGAAAAGACCCTTGTGGGTAGTCACGAAGATTTTTATATATTATGCAAAAATGTGAGTAGATATTATTGACCTGCGGAGGAGTACCTATAGTACTCCTACCGCTTCCGAACGAAAGATTTCTTTAAACTCTTTAAACCGCACAATTTCATTAAATATTCCCCTCATTCTTCTAATGCAATACTGCGGTGTCTTAACGACGTAGGCGCGGCTCTGTACAGTCACGACGCAAACTACTTTTGCACTCAGGAATAACTTAAAACCATAACGAAACGATTAAGACCCAAGCATTAACATAAGGTGTAAAATTCATGCTCATTATTAGTTTCAGAACAAATATTTAAATCCACCTTAATTGACTTAGCCAAACCTTAAGCAAAGCTTTCACTAGATATGAGGACTAGACAACGTTACGTCTAATTGACACGAATACATAGTATATAGGTACGCCCGAATGATACCCCCAGTATTGCAAGCGTCTATAGGAGACGGTAGCCGCTTACCATCAGGTGGGCCGCGTGCTTGCCACCCCAGTGGATATATATGTATTCTAAAGTTGTTATTGTATATGCCTAATGATTTGAAAAGAGTAACCATGTAGTTTCTTGCCGGTTCTTCTCCATGGAAGCGACCAACCCGAACCGTGCTTCTCATTCGACGTTTTGTAAGTGCCCACCTGGGCCTATGTGAAATAAAAAGATTTTGATTTAAAAGTGCCAGTTTATTAGTTCGAAGACGCTTATTTAGGTATACACTGTTTACTGAGAAATGCCATGAATAAATATTCCTGCTACGACAGCCATATAATTATATATCCTTACGCCCTCCTACAAAGGTCCCCGAAGGTGTATAGCTAGTACCCTAGAGATATATTTTAGGTGCCAACGTGACAGATGGTGAGTCCATCGCCGTTACACTACACGACCATACATACGCCTTTGAATTTCTTCTCAATCGTGTACAGGTTTCCTCTCGATGTTTTCCTTCTTTGTAATGCTCGAGATGTGACTAATCACTGTACAAGTTCAGAAAACTCATCGGTACAGTCGGGATTCGAGCTTGCAATCTTTGTGTTCCAGGCAACTACTCGAACCACTCGGTCACCACGACTCTATTTACATTATAATTCTACATAATCTAAGGAGAAGTATTAACATTAAACAAATTGCCTTATTTCGAGACTGGAACAATATTTACTCTCACATACAAACTTGTACATATACCACAAGCCGAGTTCCTTATGGCTAGGGAGAAACAGTGGAGCGCCAGTTCCCTCTACAGTTACAGAGCTATTACGCCAAATCCATATTAATCAGTCTCTTAATACATACCAATTAAACTTAAAGAGCCCTAGTACAATCACACGAAATCTCAACTTCCTTGATTCACTTTTAATTCGTTACGAAACAAATAATAACTAAAATTACACTATCGCCTGTACTGTTGCAGGAAATTGCCAAATTGCACTTTTCTTCCGCTAAACGTCGTTCGTGATTTCAACACATCGTATCGAACATTGTAAACTCCACCCGACGGCCCTGCCAAAGTGGGGCTTTAGGTCAAGCTTCCCCAAGCTCTAGGAATATTGTCTTTCTATTGGCATAGTTTCGAATCTACATCCTTGACTCTTGTAGTTCATTGGTGTGATATTCACGAATTGCAGATACATACATAGCCATAGGTAATGCCATGTTCCTTCCCTTCCCTCACGGCGTAGAAAGACAAAGTAGAGTGCCGGTTCTCTCTTTACTTACAAAAGTCCTTTGCTTTTTTTAATTGCATTATAATTAAGAAAGTATGTGAAAAAAAAGGTTACGTAGGTCTGGACACAAAAAAGAATGAACGAAGAAAGATTTACGAAGCAGATATAGAATGCGAAAGTGTGTGCATAAAGAGGCAGAGAAAGACCATGTTCCAAAGATATTCAGGATGGAAGCACCAAGAGTAATTAGAACCAGATCATGTATGAAGAAACTGTAGAATATGGCAGAAGCGAAAGATATTTGAAAGTCTAGGGACAACTCTACTCTATCAGGCTTCCCCACAAAGTACTCAGCGTGATGATATGTATGTATGTGAAAATCAAAATAAAAAGATCTAGCTAAACTAAACTTTATAAAACTGTCCCTGCTAGTTGACCCGAGAGAAGGAGCTAAAAAAGGCTGACAGTATTGCCATACTAAATGAATTTTAGTATATTATCATATCCGATGTAGTATATCCAAGCTACACTTGTCACCTAGGATGTATATACGTACAGAAGTAAAAAAAATTCAGAGTAATCAAATTCAATTTGTGTAAGCAAACAAACAGAAACTGTGTAATGTTAAATTTACCAAAATCAATCAAGTAAGACTTAATAGGACCAAATTTTTATTAAACACGACATTTAATTATATGATAACATCGTAGAAGTTATGTAACATAGGCTCAATAGTTACGATAACGTCAAACAACTGGCACAGGGACTTTGCTTACTTTTAAGCTCGACTTTGACACACTTCCCTCCGCATTAAGTATTTCGTTAAAGCTTGCTTATGCTCCAACGAGTATTTAATTAGAACCAATGATTTGGAAATTACAGAAAAGAAAATAGACCAAGGTCTGGCAAACATTTTATTCACATTTAAGCCAATGCTTATTTCCAAATTGGTTCTTTGTTCGCGTGATTTGTTTCGATCGTGACTGGCGCTGGGCATAAGGGCCATAATTGTTTACGTGAGACCCAATAAAAAGGTATTTAATTGTGAAGGAAAGTCTGGGTGCTACGATGAATATCAACTATGGCATAACAGCTACATGGTTGCGTGGATTCTGACGGAGAGTGACCTTGGCACCCCCGCGCCGCGCCTCTACCTCCATCGTCGAATAAAATTCGAATAGTCTGCTACATCCTACCGACCGATACGGATAGCTCGTGTTTTTACAACTCAACGCCTTATCTTATAGATATACGGGCTCTTCTCGCGTGTAGGTGAAGTCACTTATGACGTTTAGAACATAAGGAGGTTTTGTTTTGTTAGTGGTGCAAATTAGTCAGCTGTTGCGATACTAGGGTCTAGTACAACGTACAGTGTGTCGGTAGAGGGACGTGTTGTCGACGTATTTGATAAATATATAAGTGACATTCATGAATATGTGTGAGAAAGTATTCATAATGTGTCATATATACAATAATGCATCAATCATATTGTCATATAAGGTGTTACTTCTACATTAAATCAATTCCAATTTCAAATCCGAACTACCATACACAATCATAATATTTCAGTGGTGTAAACCTACCAACATGGTTTCCGTCTGAGTCAACTTTCTTATTTCAACTCGTCACATAACTCATTATTTACGTGATATGTAAATGTAAAAGAACACTGTAAAGTATTTTTAATATGCACGAATGGTTTCTTACCAAGCCTTTAAACTATTAAAACCTCCATTCCCCTACATTGGCTCGTAAAAGCGGTGGAAAAAATAGGTGTTTTCCACGGTCTGCCTTTCCAAGTCACATAAAGTTGTACACGTATTGCGTGTGAAAGATTCGATCTCGCTCGTTGACAGACTGGGACCCAGTGCTTACAGTGCCCTACTTTACGCTTAGGACTGTTATTATTAGCAGAAATAACCAAGTGACCAGTTCTTACTGCCACGTAATAGTTCCATAAGGCAATTTATTACACGAACATTTACACAGAGTCGTTATTAGTCTGCTGCCATAAAGCAAGACACACAATGTCTCAAAAAAAAGGACTAACAACTTTAAAATAATTAACCAGTGTTTTCTATTTAAATATTCCACTGAAGCATTAACATAAAATTTCAGGGAATTTCAGACTTAACACCTCCACAATGAATTTGAGTTTTAATCTAAAATGCGCACACATATCTCGTAGATTGTAAATTTATGCAAATCTCGCAGGTTCCACCAGACATACTGGACAGTCGTCGCTATGCTAAGCAGATAGGTACGGCGGCTTATGCAAAACTTAACTGCACTAGGACACGAAGCTAGGCTATGTCCTGCCTTAGGTACTTGAACTTGACTCGGCGGTGAACGCAGGGAACAGTTTTATGAGCTTAAGTTGCATTATGCTACTTAGAAGGATCATAATGCAACAATAATACTTGCAACTCATATTCTAACACTTAGTCTCAATGCAGCTCCACGTATATATCAAAATGTCTTTTTTAAGTCAAAAGGAGTTAATCAGTGAGAATCTTACGCGGATACGTTGCCGTATATTTTTGCTTATTATTCATTGACCTCGGCAAATAATGGTCTGGATTTAATATTTAGATGTACCATTTAGATTTTGATTCAGGTGTAGGTAATACAGTTTCACAGTTACACAAGTAAAAAATATTAAAATTGTTGACGTGATTTAAATGCAAAGAACACTCATGCGATACTGACATAATTAATTGTACAACAAAGATTTAACTCATCGGAGCGCAGTCAATATCACGTGATCGTTTCATAGAGTAGAAACATTGCAGGCTTATCCCCTAGTTATTTACCAACAAGCTTGGCAAAAGGACTAAAAGTGTGGCGCCCAAGTCGATACCGCTGGCAGCAGGCGGCTGACAGCGACGACGAGTCATTCACTGTCATATCTCTGCCGGTCTACTACCCTGAGCTAGTAAGTTGAATTTGTATTGTGTATTTAACAGATATTACGCCAATATACCTAACATATAGGAAAGACTTCCGAAAAACGATAAAGAAAACTGTTTCCGAACCTTAAACGAGACTTTTCTGCGACCAAAGATTTCAAGTTCGAATCCAGAAGAGTTTTTCTGAACATACGTTCAGTGATTAGTCATACCGCGAGCAGGCACTTCAATAAATTCTATGCATATAATATATCCCCACGCCTTCCCATAAGGGTCCCCGAAGGAGTAGGCAGAGGTGTATAGGTAAAACCCACACACCCACTTTCCGCCAGAGATATATTAGGCGCCAATGTGACAGATGGCGAGTCCATCGTCGTAACTCAAACACGACTATACATACGCCTTTGAATTGATTCTCAGACGTATGCAGGTTTCCTCTCGATGTTTTCCTTCGCCGCAAAGCTCGTGGTGTGACTAATCACTGTACTTGTTCAGAAATAATCATTGGTACAATGAACTTGCGATCTTTGTGTCGCAGGAAACTACTATAATAACTGTAACGGCTATAATATATTAAGCCTAATAATTAAACTAATTAAATAACCGTCATATTCTTATCATTGAAATAAACGAAGGTATCAAAGAACTTTGTGAAATAAAACGAAAAATATCGAGGACTTAAAGTATATCAGGTACAAACAACTTTACTAATGATATACAAAGTACTTTTGAGGAAAGTCGAATTGCTAATGGCCTCAGTACAGCCAATTATATAATCCAATGTTTTCCTTGTAAATATTCAAATGCGGCGTGTGTCTTGTTAATATCGAGCTATGCGTATGGTAGGCAAATGGAAACACAATAATTATATTCAAGGCTTATATATTACGATGTTTATAAATGAAAATTAATTGCCTATATTTACTTTTCGTAAATGTAATAAACAACAGGCGTAGATTCAGTGTGCGTTAATATGTTTTGTATTTTTTATGGCTTTCACAAATATGAATGTGTTTTTCAAGTCGTGGAAATTTATATCCATCGATAGAGCGGGCTCTACTCTCTCTGCCTACAGAGCCGTCTCGTGATCATCTTCATGATGCTCTATGATTGCTTGAATACTTAATTGAATAGGAATTGCATTAAATGACTCATAAACTATATTGATACAATGACTGCATAGACCTTAGGTTGGGCTTAAAATGAATGTGTTAAGAAAATATTTTGTTATAAATTGAAAATGTTTTCATTAAAGAATGAGCTCGAAGAGCGAAAATCAATTGCTGCGTTGAGATCCAAAATATCCTATAAATAGACCATTAGAAAGCTCAAATCAAACTAAGGATTTTTTACTAACACAGTGTTGTAATCTATAAAAATCCGAATGGGATAAAAAAAATAGGCGTATTCATTTAACAAACGCCGCAATCCACTTGCTATGCAGCAATTTGAGACATGGCCTCACTCGCGACTTACTTCTTACCGCACGTGTTTTGGACTAGGGCTAACCACACATACAGACCTCCCACGTATCATTTACCTTGTACTATTTGTTTGAATGCAGTGTTTTATGACGGGTCAAATTAAATGGCAGTGGGACTAATTGCACGCACAAAGAACGATAAGAGTCGTCCTTGGCCGATGCTACTGACCGGCCAAGGACTTTAGTTTAATTTGAATATGGGAGGAGCGAATTTGTTTACCAGCCAGTAGTCGCCCAGTCGCCATACGAGGCGCCTGTCATTACTTTCAAGGCAAAATACCGCGAATCAGGATTCAGTATTTTCCTAAAAAAGCCGAAGATTTAGAAATTACTGTAATGGTAAGTTGCTTAGGTCTTTCGGTTACAATACTTAACAATCTCTAAATATTTATAACTCATTTAAAAAAGTTCACGTTACATTAAGTTAACAAAATCAAAAGTTTTTTGATCGGATTTGAGTCCAATAAACTATTAAGAATTAACATTCCAAAATAACATGCAGGTATTTCCTACATATTAAAACGACTGCTTTATGTCCTTGTCTTCAGCCTCAGATATTTAGTTTCATTCGGATCGGATTTCCAGCGCTGTTATTATAATTCATATTACTAAACATTTTGAATAAAGATAAATGTAGAATTTGTAAAAGTAGATTGACTTAGTTATTTACAGGTAAGTAAAACAATCGACAATTTAAAAGTATTGGTTAAAAGTTCATAGGATAAATTCAGGCTGATATGGCCTGTCATTTAATATTTCTAAACTTACATACCCATACAATATTATAAAATATGTACTGTTTCGAATGTAGGTAAGTAGTGATTTTCTAAATGCATGTCAGTGAAATTGGTCCAATGTTAACGTTTGCACATTCATCAAGCATGAACATTTGTGTCAGGGGCACGAATCTGCAGTTAACTTTAGGTCAAACGCACCCAGATATAGATAATAATTTCTTATTGAATTTCAATGTTTAATATGTTAGTCAAGGTTTGTATTTATTTAACATTATTATTATAAATTACAATTATGTGTTATATTCGAACAGTAGATAAATGTGCTATCTGGCTAGCCGATAATGATAGCAACCTAATTTGGTGAATATGCACAAATTGAACTTGAGAGGAAAACGTAATGACAATTTGTCACTTTTTATTTTTTTTGTTACAAATGGTCATCTATCTGGAAGAAATTGATTGAAATTGTTTGCTGATTAATAGACTTTTAGTTTCTTCTATAGTTACTTTGAGGATCACGTGTCATACGTCCCCTAAGTAAAATATGACGTAAAAAAATAATGTATTTAAATCTAAAGGCGGCAAGTTACGGCAAAAAGAACGGGATGTGGTACGGTGGTACCACCACTACAACAACTGGCACTAGTGCCTGGTCTCGTCCAGGAACACGCAAGCAGTCCGTCGCCGAGTCGGACGCTCCCCCTCCGGGCGGCGGCAAGCCTACCAGCGGACGAGTCATCAGGATCATCAACAACATGGACCACTCTATACAGGTTGGATCTTTCTTCTTTATTGCTTACGTATCAGGATAACATATAGCCGCGTCATACTTAAAGCAACTGCCAGCGGCAGTGTATAGGTAGTTAGATATACCAAGATAGATGTGCCAACGTGAGATATTATTATAATTATTTATTTCTCGTATAACATATAGCTAGAATATGGCCGTTACTCAAGGACGACTATGCCTTTGAATTTCTTCTCAATCGTATCGAGGTTCGATATTTTACTTCGCAGTAAAGCTCGTGGTCATTTGTCACACTAATCGAAAAGCGAAATTTATAAATATTTATACATGCATAATTTTCTAGAATTAATGGAATAGTAAGCATTGCATGCTTTAACCTATTAGGGTAAGTCTAGACAAGGTGGAGCAAATGCAATTATTTAATTGTAAACCATTTTAAACCGTACACTTCTCCAAAGCATATTTCGTTTATCGAAGCCTTAAATCGCCTGAACATGTAATTGTATTAAAAGTACATAGTACCGATTCATTGTAATAAGACGCTTTCAGCGCAAAGACCTTGGCTGCTAAGCGATGGTGAGCGCCAACGATTTCGATTGGTCAAGAATTCTGCGCAAATTTTACTTAAGACCTTGTAATTCATATCGAGTAAATGTTTCCTTCCCTATCTACATGCAAATAGTCGTATCATCGTCTATGCAATGTTTTCAAAAGGTTTCTTTATATTATACGACATATGATCACGCGGAGTATGCAAGGAGTGTCGAATACCACTTTCCTTTAGCCTTACAGACCCCCTTCGTTTCATCAACATTGATTAGTCTCTTTATACAAGCTCGCCGGTTTCGAGTTCTCTTAACGTTTCCATCCTCGAGTGTTTTATTGATTTGATCTAGGTAGTTTGAACGTGGTTTTCTTCTTTCTCCGTCTTTTCCTTAACCCTAACCTTTTGTATATGTTGAAGTATATAACTTGTGCTCTTTCAATATTTTGCAGTGTCGTGTTTTATTGAACCTACGAACAACACAACCGTTCGAAGAAGTCTTAGAAGATTTGGGACAGGTTCTCAAAATGAGTGGAGCTAAAAGAATGTACACAATAACGGGCCAAGAGGTAATACCATTAAGAATTGTTGGTCCTTCGAGTCGAAATTGTAAGGAGTACTTATCAACAACAACATTTTCTCACAAACAGGTGCGGAGCTTTTCTCAATTACGGAATGAGTTTGCAGACGTCGAAACATTCTACTTAGGATCTGTGATGGTGCCGCCGGCTTTGAGCCCAGGAGCCAGTGCACCATTGCCTATTGAATCTCCCATCAGAAGGTACACAGCTATATGGTTACGTTTCCGTCAGTACGCTATCCATTTTTCGGATAATATTGATGGAAATTATATTAGGAATTGTTCTATTTATATTTGGATTATTTCAATTTATTATTTTAATCAGAAGAGGTCTGTAAGTCTAGAGGGAATCGGCACTCTACTCTATCTGCCTACTGTTGTCTATTTTGTAATGACTTTGTGTAAAGTCCTCTGTATACTACTATTTATGTACATATACGGGAAATACTTCGAGCACGTTCATTTTAATTTTTTTTATACCTCACGGATGGCAAACAAGCATGAGGTTAGCCTGATGGTAAGCGGTTACCACTGCCTATGGACGATGGCGAAAACCTGTTAATAGAAGCGTAAGAAGTAGATTTATTACACGTTAACTGTGCCCTGCAGTTTTACCCGTATAAATGTTACTTATCCGTATTCTTGGGTAGTAAGTAGCATGATGAAATCGGCGTGTTAACAAAAAACAAACTTTACTTCTTTAAAAATATTAGTATTATAACTATTTCGGAAGTGACTCGTTTTTTTTTAATTTATTTTTATTAAGAAAACCAATGGCCTTATCAGTTTTAGTTTTATCTGTTTTTGTTAAGTATTCAGTTTATAATTAAGAGAATTAATTGAAATTTGGCACCTAATATACCTCTGGCGGAAAGTGGGTGTGTGGGTATTACCTATACACCTCTGCCTACCCTTTCGGGGACCCTTGAGGGAAGGCGTGAGGATATATAATATATAAAATTTTGATTCCGTTCCAGATCACGTTCTAGAGCAAATGTAGCTGCCACACCCGTGGCAGAAGACATGCGCGGGAGACGAGCTCGAAGCAAAAGCCGACCAAGAGTGCTATATGCACCTGAAGGCGAAATCGTACGCAATTCAGGTAAAGTAATTATAATTAAAGTGCCATAAATCGCTGTACTGAAGTCTGTATTTAATTAAGAAAGAAAATTTATAACATATAGAAGAGACAAAGTAGTAATAAATATAAACTAACTATAAATAGAATAAATGTCCCAAATCTGTGTCACGCGGAAGGGTGCCAAGAAGACTGGCGGCATTGCCACGTTGTATGGCAATGCTGATTCGCTGAGCGAAATATTCGCCAGCCCTCTTGTCACGGGAGGCCTCAAAGAGTTTCCTCGAGACATCCCTATAAAAATTATACTTATATTATAAAGAGGTGATATTTAAGATTATGTATCTTATCTCCATGTTTAATTCATAATTACCCACCATTTATTGTAGCAAATAGTATAATAGTACAATATACATTTTAACTTTTCTCTCAATCACTTTACCTATTAATGAAAATCACATTAAAATTTGTTGGATATTTTAAAGATTTTACGCGTATAACAGCAGGAAGCTATACACTTATAAACCTCAGCCTACCCCTTCGGGGACCCTTGTGAGAAGGCGTGAGGATATAACAGCAGGAAGCGACATTTTTTAGACTATCTGACGATCTGTCACTGATTACTCAGTTATAATTTATTTTTAATATATAGAGGAAGTTGAAAATACTAGAAATTCGCGTACATGTATTGCGCAGATTACACTCTTCTCGAAGTACTCAAAGAAGAGCCGATTCGCGTCACAATAAGAGGCCTCCGGCGCACATTCTACCCGCCCATACATCATGCTCCTATTGACAACACTCCACCGGATAAGAAACTTCAACTTGACTGGGTGTAAGTGTATACTAAAATAGAGCTATTTTCTGTTATCATATATTAAATGTACAGTGATTAAAATATATGTTAATCATACAACGAACTTGACAGCGAAGGAAAACATCTAGAGGAAACCCGTAGCTATACCTACGCTTAAGTAGTAATAGTTAAATAGTAAGTTTAATAAGTGTTTCGATGACACAAGGGAGGGTTGGCAGATTAATTTGTTATATTAGAAATATATATTATATATAAAGC
>JACCPG010000704.1:81530-205648 GCA_016069955.1 Drepana arcuata | reverse complement strand
CGAGAGAAGTCGGCACACGTTTTAGAAGAAATTCATAGACGTGTAATCATCAAAGAACGGCACGGACTCGCCATCTGTCAGGCCTAAATATATCTCCCGCGAAACGTTACTGTTGCGCCTACTCCATCGATGGTCCTTGGGGGAAGGCATGAAGATACATAAATGTATTTAGAAAAAATATAGATATTAAAACTATTTAAAAATTGTATTGCTGTTGATTTTCCTCACGCTTTCCCACAAACTTGTAGACAGAGGTGTATAGGTAGTACTCACACACCCACTTTCCGCCAGAGATATACATTTAGCTGCCTACTCACTGTGACTAATCTCTGTCCCTAAGTTCATAAAAACTCATTGGTACAGTCGGGATTTGAACTTGCAATCTTTGTATTGCATGCAACTACTCGAACCACTCGGCCACCACGAATAAGTTCTGGAAATACTTCTGTGCAGGATTGATTGAAGGCGCATACCGTACGTGTGGCGTATCGATTAATCAATACATTTGGTACTCGATAAAAATCACGCCTACAGTTTATTATTCATTGGTAATTATTGAGAAGCAATTCAAAGGCGTATATATAGTCGTGCTTGAGTAACGGCGATGGACTCGCCATCTGTCACGTTGACACCTAATATACCTCTGGTGGAAAGTGGGTGTGTGGTTACTACCTATATACATCTGCCTACCCCTTCGGGGATCTTTGTGGAAAGGCGCGAGGATATTTATTATTTTTTATTATAATTATTTAGGAACCTGAAGGCACAGTAATTTCGTATCTGCGATTACAATTTGCAATTACGGCATATCTGAATCGAGGAATCGTGAATACCTGAGTCAAATGAGAGCCTGGTTATTTCCTTGGCTATGGCAAATGATAAATCCATAATTTGACTCAATGGCGGGTATACTCTACCCACGTCGAGATCTGATTCCTTTACAAACTTAGACAGCGTCTGTAAAAAGCATAGAAAGTGTATTATCATTATATTGCAATAAATATAGAAGAGGGCAAAATACTTATCAATCAATTAATACGAAACTGAACGGGTTACCCAGCACCAAAGTGAAAAAAAAAACACTTTTCACATGTGATATATCCCCACAGAACCTGCGATCTTTGTGTCGCAGGCAACTAGTCGTACCACTCGGGCACCACGACATTTTTATTAAAGATGCTATTTGATTATAATCAAATAGCATAGAGCAATACTTACACTGGCAGCAGCCAAGAACATGAAGTCAGGTATATGATGGGTGGCCGCTGCAATAACGCCGAGAGCCACCCCAGGGAATATGTACGAATTGTTCCCCTGTCCTGTGTGGATTTTTTTACCCTTATATTCAAAAACATCAAAAGGTGAACCAGAGCTGTAAACACAGCGACCCTGTTGACAAAACGTATTAGTCCGTTTGAAGTATTAGGTAGCATATAGGTACCTCGTTAACTTCACAGTTTGGCAGGTCGATGCTAGACTAATACTTGAACTAATATTAAAAATGAGACATACTATATATACACACAGGGATCTTTCCTTAGCTGGATTAACAAATTGAATATGTTCTATTCCTATGAAATAGCATTTTACGTTGGTAAAACCTATCCATTTATTTATAAAGGTTAGGTACAATATATTTTAAACTCACTTCGGTATGCTCATAAGCGGCCATAGGTGTGCACTCCACTTTACTCGTAGGGTTCGATAAAGCAAATATGACAGGTCTCTCACAATTCCTTGCCATCTGCTTCAGTACTTCAGCGTTGAATGCCCCGCCTACTGTCGAACATCCTAAAATAGGGTTATTGCAAGTGATCATTATAAACCGAAACAAATTTGCCAATGAGGTTCCAAAGATGTTTCTTTCCACGAACGCTCAACCTGTGGAGGTTTTCCATAGAGTACAAGCATCTCCATGCTTCATCTTCTTTGAGAAGTTGAAGAGATTTATTTAGGGTCGCAGTCTAGTGCCAGCCCTAACGTATCGGTTAGGGCTGAACTATGTACATGAATATCTTCATGTACATTAATAGTATGATTATATTCGTTACTCAAGCACAAATATTTATACTACTTTGAATTGCTTCTCAGCCACATGCAGGCTTCCTTTCGGTGTTTTCCTCCATCTTAAAGCTCGTTGGTACAGCCAGGACGCAATCTTGCGATTTTTGCGTCACAGGTCTACATAAACTACTCGGCCACAAGGGCTATTAATTTTTTTTAACTAATTTATATGTACGGAGAAATGTGCGTTTAACTACACCACTACCATTTCTTTTGAGAAGACGAGAATGTATGAATTTATCATTCGTATTCCAGTTCGCAATGTAAGAGTCCATAATATTGTGTAGATAATTGTTTTTTACGATTCCCGTTAGGTACCTAAGGCTATTAAGCACACATTTATATATATATTAAATATATATATAATAAAAAATATAATAATATTGCGATTTCCAAAGTTATATATATATATATATATATATATATATATATAAAACTTTGGAAATCGCAACAAAAAGCCTTTTGGACTCCCGACGAATATCTCAAACGCGCCATCGTCACGAAAAATTCTCTCTTGACAGTCTTTGTTGACAATTTAGGAATCCACAGGGCTTACATCTTTATATTATGTTTCCATCACAAGGCAAATAGCGTAAAAACATGCTGTACCAATTCACCGATCCATTATAATTAGCTGGTGAAGATAACATACCGATCAGGCAGGTAGTTTTGACCTTTTTTAAACATGCAACAAAGTCTTTCGAATATTCCATGTCTTTTGCATAAGCCTTTGCCATGGCTGGAATTCCAGTTTTACGGTTCAGTGTCAACAATCCATCAATATCGAAAAGGTACACTCTCTTCTCGGCTTCCTCTTTCGTTATTCCGGCGTCTACCATTGCTCCGACTAATAAGTTGGCGATACCGATCGCTGCCTGTTTCAAAAACATTAATTAAACCTTAAAAACGACAGACGGCCTTATTTATTTACATATAATAAGAGAGTATGTGATTATTTATTTTAAGGTGTTATCAAGAGAATATAACGAATCAGAACGCAATTAATGTTTAAAAACATATAATATACGCTGTTTCCATATTTTTTTTGATTTTTTTTTCTTTACACGTTTGGAGAAAAAACAAATACTATATCTACAAATAATAAAAGACAGGAACAACTCACAGATCCAGCTCCTAGAAACGTGTATATATTTTCATGGATCTTTATGTTCGTGATTCTTTGCGCGGCCATTACTCCCGCCACCACCACACCGGCTGTGCCTTGAATGTCGTCATTGAACGTACAATAGTCGTCACGATACTTATTTAACAAACGTCCCGCGTTCGTAAAACCAAAGTCCTCAAACTGTCGGCGAAATTTTAGGGTTAAAGAACTTTATTTCTTTTAGAAATTTACAAATTCACCTACTAAATAGTATTAATAGTATTATTTTAAGAATAATAATATAAAATAAATACATTTCTAGCAAATCAACTGTTCCAAAGGGCACAGTCCGGGCTTGCACGTTTACATTTACAGGTGAACAGATGACAACATTTCATTCGAAAAATGATAGAATATAATTGTCATCATCATCATCATATCATCACGCCAAGTCCCTAACGGGGTAGGCAGAGAGTATAGAGCGCCAGTTCTCTCTAGACTTACATACCTCTTTCGCTTCGTCCACATTCATCAGTCTCTTCATACATGCTCGTCGGTTTCGAGTACTCTTAACGTTCCCGTCCTTCAGATTCCGATCTATTTGATCCAGGTAGTTGGAACGTGGCCTTCCTCTGCCTCTTCTTGCACACACTTTTGCTTTGTATATCTGTCAATCTTTCTTCACTCATCCTTTCTATGTGTCCAAACCAACGTAACATGCCTTTCTTCATCTTTACAATCACGCCCTCATTCACGCCAGTTGATTTGCGAATCTCTTCATTGCGGATTCGATCTAATATCGTTATGCCGCACATTTTTCGAAGAGATCGCATCTCAACTGCATTCAAGCTATTTTCATACTTCCTCTGACATACCCAGGATTCGCTGCCATACAATAAGGTAGGTGCCAATATCGCGTTGTGGACAGCAACTCGAGCATTCTTGCTCAGACTTTTACTGCCCATCAACGCCGACATGGCCCCATTCACCTTATTTCCGGCAGTTACCCTTCTTTCAATATCTTTTTCACACTTTCCATCTCGTGTGAACATGCTTCCAAGATATACAAATTCATTCACTTGCTCTAGAACTTGCCCATTTACCGATATAACACACTCGGTCACTTGTTCATCTCTTTCGAATACCAGAACCTTAGTCTTGCCAGCGTTTAGGCGCAGCCCCTTCTTTTCACATTCTACTTTCATTATGGTAACTAGTGACTGCAGTTCGCCCTCTGATGACGCCAGTAAAACCGCATCATCGGCGTATAGGAGGCAGTTGACCACTAAGTTTCCCATTTTCACTCCACATCCGTTCGTTCTTAGTGCTCTCAGACAGTTATCTAGATATATAATGAACAGCCAGGCAGACATGATACACCCTTGTTTGACCCCGACTTCACATCAAACCAGGGTGACATCTCACCATTAACCCTAACGCACGCCCCGCTATCACTATAGAGTGATTTCACGGCATGCAGTAGGGAACTGCTCACTCCATATCCAGGCAACACGTCCCAGAGTTCCTTTCGTACGACTCTATCAAATGCCTTCTCCAAGTCGACGAAAGCGCAGAAAACCTTTTGGTTAATATCCAAAAACTATTCCGCGATTCCGCGAAGCGAGAAGGTTTGATCCGTACATCCTCTTCCTGGTCTAAATCCACCTTGGGATTCCCAGAGAAATCTTTCGGATCGCTCTTGCATTCTTATCGTCAGGATCTTCGTATACACTTTACTAGCTAAGCTGACCAAGCTGATGGCTCTGTAGTTTGAGCAGTCAAATCGTGATCCCTTTCCTTTATAGAAAGGCACGATGACTGCTCGCCTCCAGTCGTCCGGAACATCACCCTTTTCCCAGCAAAGATTGCATAGCAAATAGATGACGTCCCAGACCGCTGGTCCACCGTACTTGATCATCTCAGCCGTAATCCCATCTCTATTCCCGCAGCTTTTCCACATTTCAGACTTCTTATCGCACTTACAATCTCTCCCATACTTATTTTATCCGCTATAGGATCCTCGACAGATTCTGTTGGAGGCAGCTCTGTGAGTAGATCAGCGGCATCATCATCCTACATATCTTTGTAAAATTCACTCCATCGCCTGAGGACGTCTGTTTTGTCAGTCAGTATGTTATTGTCCTTCGAGAAAATCACATTCATCCTACTACTGGCTGTAACACAATTTCTGGACTTCTTAACTTCCCTCCAAAAAAGTTTTGCATTGTCCTTGAAATTCTGTGACAGTTTTTCGTCTACAGTCATTTGGAACCTCTCACGCTTCTGAGCTATTATCTCTTTCGTACGATTTTTTTGCGGGCGGTATTTTTCTTTCATCTTTTCTTTCATACTCTCACTTGAGCTGGACATAGCCAAAATGTCTTGCCTTGCATCCTTCTTCTTTTTAACTTCTTCTTTCACTTCATCATCCCACCAACCATCGCCATTTTTGGTTGTCCGCCCTTTCGAAATACCACAAACCTCTTTCGCGGCGCATAATATGCTGGACTTAAGGAACTGCCAACAAACATCGACACTCTCAAACACATCTTTCGGGGGACAGGCTAGCTGTTCAGATACCCTTTCTTGATATCTGTCTCTAATAGCCGCATCTTGAAGCCTCCAGCTTTTGATGCGGTCTGCGACTGCAGAACAGGGACCCCCAGCGTGGGATCGCCAGCCCGTGAACAGACCCCTTATCCTAGTTATAACTAGGAAGTGGTCCGTTCCCAGGTCAGCTCCCCTATACACCCTGGTGTCCATCACCTGTGTTCTGAGTCGCTGATCTATTAGAAACAGATCTATCATGCTTCGCTCATTTTTCCGTTCCCATGTATACTGATGAATCCTTTTGTGGTCGAACATGGTGTTCGCCACAAAAGGGTCTCTCTCCATGCATACATCTAATATCAGCTTGCCTGCCTCGTTCACTCTCTTATCACCATACTTGCCGAGTACTGCCTCGTAATCCTTACGGGCTGTCCCGACCCATCCATTCAGATCACCACAAATAATCAACTTTTCATTCCCTTCTTTCGTCTCTAGAACATTACTCACACATTCCCAGAACTTATTCAGGTCGCAAGTGTCCGCTGAGGCCACCGGAGCATACACCGCGACTAAAAATAGTCGGGTAAGGCCTATTTTAAAGCGAGCCCAAATAAGTCTGGGGCTCACCGCATCATAACTTATCATACATTCTGCCAAGCGGCTGAATAGTAGAATTCCCACTCCCTGGCAGGCGTGCTCGATGTTTGCCACTCCTGACCCAGCACTAAACTCCCGCCCGGGAGCTACTACACTCTACTCCACTACCCTTCCGCTTGGTTTCAGACAAGCAAACAACATCTAACTCGCTCTCTGTCATAACATCGATCAATTCGTTCATCTTATCAGCCATACCTCCGCTTACATTCCATACACCCATCCTACACTCCACACTCCACTTCCCGCCGTGAGGCACTCCGTGTGATGGGTGGCGGTCCCCATCGCCGCACTGTGCTGAATTTTTCGCACCAGCGGGGACGGGCTGGTGCGCGTCGCCTCGGGGGCACGCCCTAGCAGCCGTCCGGCCAATGCGCATCGAGTGGAATTGCAGCCCTCTGGGCTGGCAGGAATCGCGACGTGCACGCTTCCACTGCGATCCCCTTTTTTTTCTCAGTTCCTTGTATATCAGAATTGCTTGTGTTTCCGCCCTTTATCACCTCATTTTTGCGGTACTTGTTCTTTTTCTTGTGTACAACGTCCTTCCACTCGTCTTTAGTTTAGATATCAATCTTCTCCTGCTCAGAAACCTTTTCGTTTGTTTGAACGGTTTCCTGGCCACAGTTACTGTTTTACCTACCGTCGTTGCCTCAGTTTTGTTAGCATTTTTGTTTTCTTGATTTGCCTGCACTATCTTCGCAAATGACAATGGTTGATGCTCATGATTCTGCGGCAGGTCTTTCTTCTCCTGTTCAGTACCTTTAGCTTTCAGACGAGATTCCAGATGTTCTTTTTTTTCTAACAAAATCTTAAGTTGTGATTCTAAACTCTCGACTTTCGAAGCTTTGTCTTGAACTACCGTCATTATTTCTTTTAACTGTTGCAATTCCGCTTCGGTATTAGTAAATCGGTTTTGTAGTAAAGCATATTCCTTTAGTTGACTATCAATTCGTGTTTTGACCTCTAGACGAAAATCCTGAAGTTCCAGTAGGATTCTACTGTCAACATCCATCACTGACACCTCCTTGAGATTGAGACGATTGCCACGGCTAGTGTTTACGTAACAACTCGGTGTAAATGTTTTGTCCATAATTGGAATTCCTTGGACTGGTGTATCCGTGTTGTTTCGTTTCGGCATGGTGCGGATGCAATCAGGACAGATCCATTTGTTACTGTCTTCCGGGTTTAATTCTTCGAATTTCTCTGTCGACCAGCCAAGGCACTTCAGGAGGTACAGTTTCTTACAAAGTTCTTGAGAACATTCCATATACGTTATATCATAGATACCTCCATCGCATCCCGTACATTTCGTTGCCATTGAATTGGCCTACGTTCATACAGATATCACGATATTGTAAATAATAGTGCACGCACGATACACTCAAGCACGTCCGTACACGACCGAATCCGAAAATAAAGCAAAATTTATTCAGCACTATCATTTTTTTTTTTTTTTTGTGTTTATTGTCTCTCGTAGCGTGAGTTCCGGGAACTTTTGCTACTTAACCGGTCAATGGCGAGACCTAGGCCTCCAGCCAGGCACTTTATTTCTAAGCAACACAGCTAAGGGCACCCCCTGTGGGGTACGAACCTCGGCTTAGGGCGTTGCTGGATCGCGAGCAAGGGAGCTGGGCTGGACTGGTAATTTTATTTAAATATTATTTGGGGGCGGGATTTGCGCGTCTGGCTCGGCGCGGGCCGGCGTTTGCGGCGGGGGTCGGGGGGGAACATTACGGCTTATTCGCGTCGAGCCTCGCCGGCGAGGACGGAACAGTGGTCGGTTTTGTGTAGTGTTGGTATGTTTTTGTCGGGCGTCCTGGAGGACCGTTATGTCGTCATCCGGTTCGATGACGGCATGTTTTGGACGCCTTATCTTCGAGATAAGGGAAGGAGTGTATCGGGCGGCCGATACGACGAGGGGGTTGGGGTGGTTTACAGCAGAATCGAAATGACGTTTGGACAGTTTTTTCAAAAACTGTTTTATAGTTGGGACTTTGAGGTCAACGTGGAGTTGACTATTACGCATGTACCACGGGGCACCTGTGGCTCTCCGGAGAAACCGGCTTTGGAGCACTTGCAGGGGGTTGAGTGTTGACTTGCTAGTGTGTGCGAACACTACACCCGCATATGTCATGATTGGTCGAATGCACGTCGTGTAAATCCTCACCTTGGATTTCAATGAGAGTTTACTTCGTGCATTCAACATGCTGTGAAGTCTACCGAGCGCGAAGGCGGCTCGCGCGCGTACCGCCTTTACGTGGTGACGGAAAGAAAGGCGTTGATCGAGGATCACACCCAGGTATTTGGCTTTTTCTTCCCATGGAATGGGTTTTCCGAAGAGGGTGATGGGGGCTACCCGTGGGCGTTCGAGGCCTTTCCAGAATAGAATGGCTGCGCTTTTGGTGGGGTTCACTTCAATTCTCCATTTCCGGAACCACCGCCCCAGGGCTGTGACCGCGGATTGGAGGTTGTCGTGAATTCCCTCGGGAGTTCTACCTTTGTAGTAGATAGCCGTATCATCGGCGAATAGAGCGCTTTTAACTCGTCTATGGAGGGGAATGTCGCTGGTATAAAGCGTGAATAGGAGTGGCGAGAGCACAGAGCCTTGCGGGACTCCTGCTCGTATAGGATGGGGGAAGAGAGTGTGCTCTCGACTCTGTAGCGGAAGGAGCGGTTAGACAAAAAGTCCCGTACTATGCGTACTAGACAGTCCGGCACGCCCAACTGGTACAGCTTGTATATTAAGCCGTTGTGCCAGACCTTGTCGAATGCCTTCGCCACGTCGAAGAGGAGCATACCCGTGGTAAAACCGAATTGGAAGCCGCTGCTGACATCTTCCACAATACGGTGGACTTGTTGGACACAGGAGTGTTTGGTTCGAAAACCGAACTGTTGGTCAGGTATGACTTTCTCAGAGTCTGCAAAACTCTTTAATCTATTGTAGATGAGTCTCTCGTAAATCTTGCCAAGGACGTTGAGGAGACTGATGGGGCGATAACTGGAGGCTTCGGTCTTGGGTTTCCCTGGCTTGGGAATACCTATGACCGTTGCACTTTTCCAGGATTGGGGGCAAAAGTTATTGCTCAGTGCGGCATTGAAGATGGCAGTGAGCAAAACTATGAGATAAGGAGAGAAGAGTTTAATAACTCTGTTAGTGATCCCGTCGGGACCTGGGGCTTTCCTGGGGTGTAGATCCTTGATCACTTTCCGGACTTCGTCGACCGTGATTGGGTCGATGGGGTGGTCTGGGTTTTCAGAGGGTGGGAGAGATAGTTTGCTTTCGACCTCGGCGTCCACCTTCTTGAGGTGGCGCTGATCTACTGGCAAGGTGCTGGGCGTACATTGAGCCTCGAGACTGTCGGCCAGGCACTCGGACTTCTCGTCGTCGTCAAAGGCGGGCCCTTGATTTGGACGAGTGGGTGGAGGCATGGACGAGATTTTGTCTGATTTAAGTTTCCGTTGGAGATGCCAAAAGGCCAAGTGACTCGGTTCAAGTTCCCCTAGGAACTTGTTCCAGCGAGCGTCTCGCAGGTCTTTCATGCGGTATCTCAGCTTGCGCTGGAGTGACCTCAGAAAGGTGCGGTTCGCTTCAGTCGGGTGGGCTCTATGCGCTCGGAGGGCGGCGTTCTTTTCCGTCACCAGTTCACGCACGTCGTCGGGAAGTTTCCAGCGATGGTCTTCCATCACCGGAACTTTCCGTGAACAGGCGTCCACGGCTGACTGTACGTGAGCTGTGAGGGAATCGACCGCCTTTTGAGTGTCGGCTGCGCGCGGTATGACGTATCTACCTCAGTTTATATATAATACATCATTGGTGAAGGGCCGCAATCTCAGGCCGCAATAGACCAAGCGCTCTGTCTCACTCGCACTAGTTACTGTATACGTTCCTTGCTCCCCGAAGTACTGCTCACTTTGAATGCGTCTAGCAAGATGATAGAACCGTCGAAACTGTCCGGCAATTATGTAAACATAGATTAATAGGCCTCCAAAAAATTATATATAAAATTGAGATTTTATAATATAACGTAAGTATAATTATAAATTATAATAGTTTAAGGGTGTCCGGCAGAGGGTTGCAACCATACTAAATGTCTGGCAATGAGCAACGCGAGTTTTGATATTATTGTGAATCAAATATAAAAATATTCAGTTTTATTTTATGATAAATTTGAGATGGAATTTTATACACCTTTGTTACCTGTTACCTGCCAAAGCCACCGCTGCCCCAGCTTCATGGGTGGGGATCATTCTTACCTGTATTAGGGACACACATAGAAAAATTTTCAGCTTTTATGAAAATCCGAAGGTCTGGCACTCACGGGCTCTTGGACCATATATTTAGTATATATCTCTTTTACAGGATACATAATAATAGAATAACAGCTAAGATAAAAGACAGTCGTTGTAATCTTAACTTTATTTCGTGATTATATACAATCTATATTAACCCGGCGATCAAATATTGGTGAAATACTTACTCAGTTCAAAAGAAATACTTCCTACACACTTTGCTCTTTAATAAACATTACTAATGTATAGTTAACAACTTTTTTATATCTAATAGGCTCGGTTTCATTCATATACTTTATTGCATTTTAGTTTTCTAATCGACGTCAATTTGAAATAGACAATTTATTGACAATTCTTATTTGATAAATATATACATATGTAAGAACCGCGAATCTCTTGTTAACTCATAATTTTATGTTATAAATAAAATTATTTGTAAACATGAATACTCCTAAAAATATTATATGCAAACGAGTATATTCTTAACAATATTATATGCGAAATGAATATCTATCTGGCCTTTTTAATATGTGTGTGTTCAGTCGAGTAGGTAACATATTTTCTTACACTAAAATCTAATCAAATTAATCCGTCTGTAATTGGAAGGTAATCTGTTATTGATTTCAACTTTAGCTTGATAATTGTTGTTTGTCTAATTGTTCACAGAAAATATTTTCTTATGCACAAGTATCAAATCAAATTAGCTCATCGAATTCGCGTAGCGTCCTTCGTAACAAAATACAAAAAAAGTAAACGTAAAAACCTTGTTATAGCAAATTGCAAGGTATTCTTAAGTATAATTTAACCATTTTATCAACTCCACACACACACACATACACTCATATCACGGCGTGTTCACGGAATAGGCAGCGAGGGTAGAGCGTCGGTTCTCCCCAGACTGACAGACCTCTTTCCCGTCGTCCACATTCATCACTCTCCTCATGCACGTTCGAGTACTCTTGACGTTCCTTCTTTTGAACTCGTGAACAATATAATTGATCCAACGATCGACAGTCGTCATGCCACAAGTACAACCTTCTGTGCTAATAGTCACGGGTTCAATTCATGTATGCAGCGAGTATCTAAGTAGGTAATGAGTATATTTGCAAACATATATCATCACGACAAATCGTGTCTGGGCTAATAATACCACGACACTATACACTAGAAATAATATATCATAATAAAATTATATTTATAATAGCATAGCGTGTACTATAAATATAATTATTTACTGAAGGGCGTATTCGGGTAGGTTTGTTTTAAAAACCGAGGAGGCCCAGCGGTTTGAAGTAAACTGCATAATTCAAGTTGCAGGCTCGAATCCAGCGGTCTGCACCTATTTTTGTTTTAATATCATCGAGAGGAAGCCGTCATATGTTCCAAAAGCTGAACTTCTTTTCGAATGCTTATGCACGTATATAGGTACTTAGAAGTGCTTCACGCTAAACCCATGTGGAAACATGTGAAAATATTAAGAAATATAAAAATGACAGTAGTACAGTTACTACTATTGTACAGACAGCTTACTTTAGGATCAATTGACTTTTGAGATTTCCAGAACAACAAATTGTTTAAAGATGAACAAAAAAAGGTCTAGACTTATCAACAGCGCGTTGTTTGCAAACAACTCGTAATGAAAGTAAATGGAGTACTTACAATTTTTACGTAAAAATAATGAACTAGTTTAAGTTAAACAATGAATTACGTTGCTACACGGTCGAGATAACATCGCGAGAGGCACCTTGTAAATCTTAGACAAAGTCTTTGAGGCTTTAAATAATACGACAATCTGTTCACACCTTGACTTTGAAACAACTGCTTAGTTACTGACTTATCAACAGATTTCTTGCAAGGTCATCAGATAAATTATTTTTAGTCGTCAAATACGGGCGTCTGTACCATCGCAGCAAGTATGCGTCGTCAATACATACAGAGTATGTATGAAGCTGTATTCGAAGACGTATGAGGATTCATCCCCGAGTATTTCTTGGTTAGGCTTGTGATAAAACCAACCTTATGTTCTAACTACCAGGCAACGGTGACCGTATCCCATCGGGACACTAGTGTTGAGTTTTACTTACATATATACGTATCATCACGCTGATTCCTTAACGGGGTAGGCAGAAATTATAGAGCGCCAGTCCTTTCTAGACTTACATACCTCTTTCGCTTCGTCCACATTCATCGTCATCTCTTCAAAAATGCTCGTCGGTTTCTTTGGTTAATAGCCTGTTAATGGCCTAATTATTTGTATGTAGCATATGTTTTTTACTATTAGTGTACATATATAAATGCTTTGGCTATATAGCTGTTAGCTAATATATATTTTTTGTAATAATCATATAATAATAATATATCCTCACGCCTTCCCACAAGGGTCCCCGAAGGGGTAGGCAGAGGTGTACAGGTAATACCCACACACCCACTTTCCGCCAGAGTTATATTAGGTGCCAACGTGACAGATGGCGAGTCCATCGCCGTTACTCCAGCACGACTATACATACGCCTTTGAATTTCTTCTTAGACGTATGAAGGTTTCCTCTCGATGTTTTCCTTCACCGTTCAGCTCGTGGTGTGACTAATCACTGTACTTAAGTTCAGAAAAAACTCATTGGTACAGGCAGGATTCGTACTTGCGACCTTTGCGTCGCAGGCAACTGCTCGAACCACTCGGCCACCACGGCTTGTAATAATCAAATAAATAAAATCTTCATACACTTAGTATTCATAGTCCTTACAGGTCGTAGAGACGATTAGTGTTGTAACGTCGCATTTGAAGTCCCTGAACTGAATCGAAGTGAGTGCTGGCTGAATGCACTTAACTTATTCTGCCTAATTGTATGAGCTTGTCACATGCGCGTCACTTCCGAAGTATGTTCTCAGTAACATTAAGACTCAGTAATTATACGACAATTGACAATTTGAATAAAAATATCAATAACCCACCAATCATTCAGTTTGTAAATGGAGCGTTCCATATTTAAATGTTTTTTTTTAAATATTTTACTGATTCAATGACAGTTCGCATTTCTAAAAAAAAGTTATTTAAAAAGCGGTAGGCTTAATACAATATTAATATATTACTTTTATGAAAGAAGGTGCCACATTTAAACTATTGTTTTTTTAATTTTGAAACGGATTGAATTATACACACATACAATCCACAACCTTTAAATCCGTTACTTAATCAGACGCTAAATGTCAACAGTCGTCAGTTCTCTTTCTGATTTTTATTAATCAACAATCAAATGTTGTTACAGAACTCACAAATGCAGCAACAATGCAGAGCACACGAGAGTCAAGCAGACAAAAACGTTGCAACAAACGACGCAACTCAAGAAAGAAATCCCTATCGCCGTCTGACTTGAAATGCGCACGCGGCGACACAAAAACGGACAGCAAGAACGGCACACGATCTCTATCCGAGGGGTCAGTGAAAGTGAAACATAGGAAGAGTAATATAAGGCGAACTTTGACTCACCCGTTTACGTGCGCGGACGATGTAACCGATGTGACTTTGATCGGCGTGGTCAATAATAATGTTAAAGTGCCTCCTCCGGAGAGTGATGAGTCTAACCTGCCGCCGACTAGTAGTGACAGGGACACGGAGGACGATGGCAGAGTCCCTCTGAGGCCAGTGCACAGGCCGAGATGGGACTCCGGGAGCGAGATGGACTCTCTAGTTTCCAAAGTCGTGAGGCGTGCGGCCCGACGACGCAGGACGCCAGCAAACCCAGGTAACTTACTTATACATCTTTCATAATCTTTGCCGGTACTTGAGACAAATATATCTAGTTTTAAAATAAGATTTTAAGAGCTTGCAATGCCCCGCACTGCCATTTAAATGTCGTAGCGTATAGCGTGATGTGAAATCGCCTCTCCTTCCTACAGAAATCCAAATGACTGCAGAAATACTAACAATATCGTCTGTGTTATTACATCTTAGTGAGTATAGATATATTAATTATAAGCAAAGTAATATTTACTTTATAGACGTACTTGAGTAACGGTGATGGACACGCCATCTGTCACGTTGGCACTTAAAATATATATCTGATGGAAAGTGGGTGTGTGGAACTGTGGATACTACTTTTAAAATACACCTCTGCCTTCGGGGATCCTTCTGGGAAGGCCTGAGGATATATTTTATTATCTGTTTCAAATGTTTCGTTAAGTATAAAAACGAATTATACAAAGCAAAAGGAACGCCGTAATAGCTTGTTAATGAGAGAAAAATAAAATATTTTATTATAAAATTACACAAAAATAAATAGCCGTGGTGGCCGAGTGGTTCGAGCAGTTGCCTGCGACGCAAAGGTCGCAAGTTCGAATCCCGACTGTACCAATGAGTTTTTTCTCAACTTAAGTACAGTGATTAGTCACACCACGAGCTTTACGGTGAAGGAAAACATCGAGAGGAAACCTGCATACGTCTGAGAAGAAATTCAAAGGCGTATGTATAGCCGTGCCTGAGTAACGGCGATGGACTCGCCATCTGTCACGTTGGCACCTAATATACCTCTGGCGGAAAGTGGGTGTGTGGGTATTACCTATACACCTCTGCCTACCCCTTCGGGGACCCTTGTGGGAAGGCGTGAGGATATATTATATTATTATTATATAAAAATAAATAGCTTACTAAAAGAAAGTGAACCGTTGCTTATCCGTTTCTTCAGCTGCTCAACGCATTAAATTAAATATTGTTACATTACACCAACATTAGGTACATAATTGTTTACGTGTGGTGTTATGCTGTGTTAAGTTCTAAATCAAATATCGTAAAGTAAATAAATCCTAGAATTAAATTCATAGAGGCCCAGGCCCTCAGAGTTAGTGGTGCTAGAAATTCGTTACACTGCGTAACTTTTCCAATTGTTACAACATGACCCTGATGGACCCTCATCAAGAAGTATGTGAATAGATGAAAGATATAGTTTGTTGTATGAAATGAATAGGTTTGGATTTGGATTTTTCTCAACATTCATGCCTAAATACTACTTGATATAAAAAAATATGTACATTGACTTACACCTTGCTTAATACGTAAGTTAACTAGTTATTGAACAGATTATAGAACACGCAAAATATATCCTTGGCGGAAAATGTGTGTGAGTACACACCTCTGCCTACCCCTTTCGGGAACCTTATGAGAAGTCGTGAAGATATATTTATTAGATTATCACTCACATTTTATTCGAATTTACATTTAAAACATCATGTAGTAAAAGTAGACCGCTCGCTTCATCGGGGTTCGTGCGCACCGGTTTTAATATAATTCAACATTAAAACTGTATTTATTCGTTGTACTATTATAATATGAATATGTAGACTCATTAAAAGAATTTATATTTAATTACACTACATAGGTAGTAAATTTTTAAGAAACCGTTGTTTAGTACTGCCATCTATCGGATATTCACAACATTATGCAACTTATTGAACGAAGTCACATATACGCAAAAGATGGCGTCATAAACAGAAATTCACTACAGTATAGTTCTTCATGTTAAAATGAAATTGAGCACTGATTTTGGGATATTATAATAATATTATTGTCGTCAGAAAAAAGCTACAACTTCTTTATTCTTTCTAAAAAAACGGTACGGTCAAAGGATTTTTTACGCCATCTATCGGCATATGTAGTTTGATCTCACTTTATTACTTCATCATAGTATGTGTCAGAGTAAAAAAAAAATCCATAGATGGCGCTAACCGCCGAACCAATCTTTAATCATGTCAACTATAAAAACTTTTTCTTTTTTCTCTTTATTTAAGGAGTTCTGTCGCACAGCGACTATGCCAAATAAAAACTTGCACTGGAAGATTTTACAATATGTATTTCTTAAGTAATGTAAGAATCACCCCCGCGTCTGTCTATTCGCGTTTTAGATTTAGGTGTTTCTTAAGATTTTGTGTAAATTGGTTGGAAGAATGATGCAAATTATTGACAATGTCGGAAAAAGACAAGTCTGGAAGTATTAAGCGAAAACACTACGTTATTTCGTTTGAGATATAACAACAAAGTATGTAGCGGAGCCGGGGGCGGGTCGCTAGTGTACTATACATTTCGTTCGGTCCTTAACTATTACGGCCAGTCAACAAATTGTAATATTATTTCCGACTTTAAGCTACAAAATCCCCCTGTTTTAAGATATCCGTTTGTCTTTTATTTTAGCAGACCGAGTATGAAAGAACTAGGTTTTATTTTTACCTTACGACGAATATGGTGCCTTGCAATTTAGTAATTTCAATTCTCTCATCATGACATATTAAAGATGCCTTAAAGAAACTTGCAGGCGCAAACACTGTTAGTACATATCTATCTAATTTCTATACTTCACATAGTAAGGCGACCATATTTTATTTATATATTTTCACGTCTCCCTACGCACCCACTTTCCGCCAGAAGTATATTTTAGGTGTCAACGTGACAGATGGTGAGTCCATCGCCGTTACTCAAGCACGATTATAGATCGCGCCATCCACGAAGACGCACCCCACTATTCTTCCCTATGGCTTATAGTGTACTAATAGGTGTGCAATCTTCAACTAATGTTGGAGCATTGTACTTACACAATGATTACCTATGAGTGTACACACACACTGCAATTAATAAACTCGGGCTATACTACCTGCACCACGCGACCCCTCGACTAGAAAATGGAGGGCGCATCCTCGTGGATGGCACTACCAATAAACATAAGCCCTTGAATTTCTTCTGAAAGGCAACGCTCAATTTAAGTAGGTACTGTCCATTGTAACTAAACTACTCATTTTCATGTTTGATTAGATGTCATAATTATTAAAAAAAAAACAACCCGCGTAAAACCACGAGGTCCATCAAAACAATAACAGAGGCTTCCCACATCATACGCTATAATTGAACGAAGGTAAAACGGAAGTACCCGCACTCACTCTATGTGGGTTGTATGAAGTTGATGAGTTAAAATGGTAATGTCAATGTCATTTTAAGTCACAGCCTTTCAACACCCACAGACACACCTTCATTTATTATGCGCCATATTTGTGGCTCGTAATTACTCTCTAGCTGTACACTGTAGGCTCCTAATTGGACCTTCTTAGAAGTAATTAAAGTATATGCATATTAAAATCTTGTTATGAATACCATAGATATTAATGAGAAGTAAAACTCGCGCGTAGCATAGACTGAAAAAAGCGCGAAATAGAAATGCCTAACGCTTACTTGTTTTCTTTTGCTTGCCACTCATAGACTTCATATCATATCAATACATATTGTTCATGTAAGGGTATTTTTTTGATACGATTACATTCATTTCATACAAACATACCTAGTCCTTCACGGTGTAGGCAAATACTCTTTTTGACTGCGCCCGTTATCTCTAGCTAGACTCGCATATCTCTTTTGCTTCATCCACTTTCAACATTTATAAAGAGTTATTCGTTCATGCGGCAGAATTTATTGTTTTATTAAAATTTTCTACCTGACAGCGATTTGGTAAAGATTGCGTTGAAGTCTTTTACTTGAGTAAGCATCAGTACTATGGATTCTTCCCGGAATTTTCTCAAGGCACGCTTCTCGCCATCTATGTAAGCTAACGGACGATTTTCGGTGTCTTTTAAAGCTAAGCGGTGTGTGATATTTGAACTGTACTGTGGGATTACCCGAACAATGGCAATTTAGGTTCCATCTAACGACAAAAATCGTGCCTTCTAATTGTTGTCGTTAGAAAGTATTACGCTCCTAACGTCTCGCACTGAGTTGGCAGAATAAAGCGTACATACATATCTTAATTTGCCGTCCCATTACGCTTCGCCCAAATTTACAATCCACCCGGCTATGATCTATCTATCAATTTGATTCCCTTGATATAAGCAGAAGCTTAAAGCTAGGTAAGTAACAGCAGAGAATTAATAATAATAATTCATTTATTTCAGATTTAAATTCCATAAACAAATTAATTCATAAATAAGTAAAAATGATTCCCACTTTATGGAGCTATTAAGAATTATATTGAGTTATTGAGCCTGTTTCGCGGGACTTAAAACTGGCTTAACTAGAGCTGTTCCACTGTATTTGTCAAGAAAAAATGCGTGAGAATAATGAGATAGAAAGGGACAAAAAGCGTGAGAGAAAGGACATTCTGAATATTATTTTGAATTAAACCGAATATAACTGGGGATATCGAGGGTTTCAATTTAGTTACGTATAAAGTCAAGTTTTCAAGTCGAGTCAAGCACTCGAGGACGCCACTTCTTACCTACTAACTAGACTAACAGACCTCTTTCGCTTCATCCACATTAATCATATATTCTCGCCGGTTTTTAGTAGGTACACATGACTTATCAATTCTACGATATTTATAGTCATACGGAGTCTTGTATAAAAATGTGTCTTGTTGTGCCCTAAGTCTTGCGTAAGTGACCTCTCAAGATGGCTATACCTCCGGCGAAAAGTTTTAACACTTTTGCCTACCCCCTTGTGTCTCTACTTACCCCTACGGGCTAGTGGGAAGACGTTCAGATATTCATATCAAACGTGATATAACATAAGAAAATATTAGTTGAAAAATATATGTGTAATACTAGATACTTTTTTTGCGATTCCAATAATAAAGTTCCGATGATAATAAACAGTGTTATTCACAACATTCGCGTATTAGCTTTTTGCTTCGTACAAATTGGACTTCATGACCTCTAAATGTACAAGGTTTTTACTCTTAATCGTAGTGAGACTATAAAAAGGAAAACGTTTAAAAAGTTTTTATTCCATCTTGGATATTATTGAGTTAAAAGTTTTTGTACCGATGAGACGCTGAAGCGACATCGTTACGGATTGTTGGGTAGAAACAGTGACATCTTACAGTTACACTTGAGTTTTGGCTACACCATGGTTTTTATTTCAAGTACACTGTAATAATTGGTGTGCGCGTGTGTGGGTGAGCCCCTCCTACACAAACCTAACCACCATACTTTTTGAAACAACTTGTTCTATATACAATCGTCGCTCGCGCAGTGTTTGGTCTAGTTCGCCAGTGCAGGTTCATTGTTCGAATATTCGAATTTCGAAGCGGTCTTAAACGCCCAGGTGGTGTGCGGCCGTTTTTGTGGCAAAGTTTGGCCCTGTGCTGAGGTAAAGCGTCTTTGTCGACGTAGTTGCCGGTCACTTACGTCATTTTACTCCTTGAACACGTTTTGTTGTTGGCGTTGAGACGCGGGGTGAGTCACGTTGCTAGTACGCTATGAAGTCGATATCATTTGTCGACAAAAATACATAAAAATGCACTATAATTAGATGTTTTGAAAATAAGTTTGCATTCTGCAGCGAATCACTATAAAACCACAAAGTCGTTGCTACCACTGTATTTATTATTAAATGTTTTCGATTGAAATATGTATGTATGTAGATGACTCTGAAAAAAATTATGTAAAGATATAGGTATATTTTTTTTATTATTATTATTAATGTAATGTAAATCAAATTTGCCATTGACTTTTTATCTTTAGTGGTTGTATTTGGAAGATTTTAATTCACTACTATACAGTGCATATCACATTGAAAAGAGAGGTAGAAGTGCATAACGGGTTTCCCGTTCGAATTAAGAGCTGCCCGACTTGGGCAGGACCTCCACCTTGAATAGAAGTCCGTAGCCAAATAAGTTGTGTTCCTGCGCTATGAATAAATAAGGTTTCCAGTAATGAGTTCCTTGGGGAGGAGGGAGGATTATTATATTGTGTTGGCAGCAGAGAGATTAGCCCCATTTAATTGCCAACACAGTATAACTCTTCGAACACAGAGTGGCAATGCGCACGTGATACTTCGATGTCGTGAGCGTTAATAGCCTAGCCAATTGCCATCAGATAGGCTATATGCTTGTTTGGCACTTGTTGTTATTGTATATGAATATATAATTTGAATGTGACTCCCAAATAACTTTTCACATTACAAGAGACCTAAAGAATGTAAATAAATTAAAAGCTTCCTCAAGCTGGTCGACAAAGAATTCTATTTTATTTGTAGACAAGTGAATACAAGAGTACAATACAAGATTTACAATACAAGAGTACAATACAAGAATACAAGAGTCGATAATAGCGAATCGAGTTGGGGCGCAGCACTAGCGGCGTGCCGAGCGCAACAGTCGGCCGGCCGGCGGCGCACATCCGCTTGCGCGTTCAGACCCGCGCCCGTACCGAAGCCCTATTTACCCAACAAATAATACATAAAAAAAAAACTGCAAGCATTAAAAAACAAAACTACACATAAGTTTTGAATTTGGAATGTCCGATTGCCAATTCAATTAATGCCAATTCGAAAATCGAATCAACTTTGATTCATTTGTTTTTCTGTGTTTGATATACATATTTAAAACGTGAATTAAGCCTAAACATTTGGTTTATGAAGAGGAGTAAAACTTTTTAGTTTTATTATTATGTGCTCTCATGTGATAATGTGCTTCGATGGATCTCATGCGAACGTAAAAGTTACATCGTGACCGTTACAGTAATTATTGTTAAACAATAACAGTTCTTGCTCAATTGTAATCGTGTTTCGCTTTTTGTTGCGGTTCAAAAGTACAGTGTGAATAACCTTCAAGAAACCTTATTAGGCGAAGCCGTTTAAAACCAGGCACTAAATAATAGGTGAGTGTCGGATATCCTCTTGTAATTAGATTAACGAAACATAACACCAATATGACTACTTTTAAGCATTACCCCATCGTACTTTGGACGTAAGGTGTATAAAAGGCGTATGGCGTAGGGTTGTTACAATCATGATCGGCCAAGCGTGACAGTCTCCCCTGTTGCAATGCCAATGTACACAGGTAGGAGTAATTATTATTATTATACCAGCTTACACGAAAAGGTAGGCTCAAACATGTTTAATAAAACTGCAATACTACCAATAAATCGATGTCTTAAAAGTGGTATTACATGGCAAATAAGAAAACTGTAAAATCAATTCGGCATGGCTTTGGTGGGATGACGTAAGGTTGGATAAGACCTACCTCGGGTTATTGTTCCAAGAACACAAGGCTGAGATTCAATGGTCACATCCATATTGACGTCTAGATTAAGCGCCCACTTTGTTGCGAGGTATTATTCGGAATTAACAATACCAATACTTACTTAATGGATATTTTGAATGTTGGATACATACAAATCACAAGGCATGATTTTTTTTATTATAAGTATGAAGGCAGAGATGTATAGGTATCCACCCCATACCCACTTTCCGCAAGAGATATATTTTAGGTGCCAACGTGACTGATGGCGAGTCCATCGCCATTACTTAAGCACGGCTATACATACGCCTTTGAATTGCTTCTCAGACGTATACAGGTATCTTCACGATGTTTTCCTTCACCGTAAAGCTCGTGGTGTGACTAATCACTGTACTTAAGTTTAGAAATGTCGTTGGTACAGTCGGGATTCGAATTTGTGGTCTTTGTGTCGAGGTAACTACTCGAACCATTCTGCCACCACGGCTATACACCTCTGAGAAGAAATTCAAAGACGTGTGTGTATAGGTCGTGCTTGAGAGACGGCTAAGGACCCGCCATTTAAATCTTAGTTCAATAAATAATAAAATACAATAAAATTAAACGAATAGTCTAACAAAGTTATTCAAATAAATATCGATTTGTATAACATACTAGCTGTGCCCGCGACTTCGTCGGCGTGGACAGCAAAAATAAAAAAATTACAAAAGATAAAAATCTTCCGTAATTTTTTTTTAAAGTACCTATGTTCCTCTAATACCTCCAAGAACATGTGTACCAAATTTCATGATGATCGGTCAAGTAGTTTTTACGTGAAAGCGGAACAAACAAACTTACATTCACATTTATAATATTAATAAGGATTAACGCTTGGGTGCGTGTCGTTAATCACATCAACTATCTATTAAAGAATTTGATTGATCAATTGACTGTCCAAAACCAATAAGAAATCGATCAGCGTGATTAAACGGCGGTTTAATGTAACCAAATATGCGTAGGGACCCGAGGCACAGTAGCTGTTCAAATCTATTATTAATTGAGGCAACCTTTACTCGGCAGTAGAATTAGTGACAAAAAAAATATAAGGGAAAGCCCTACCCTTTGCGTTGAGCTACTTGAACATCCTTACGACCATCCTCGGTATGTACGATATAAATCCGAATAAAAGTGTCAGCTTTGAAACCCTTCCCACAAGGGCTTTAAAAAGAGGAGGCAGTGTAAGAGCAATCTCTTTGCACTAATAGAATAATCTTTAAAAATCAGGTAGCAAGCCACTTCGGGGCTTACTACAAATCGCATTAGTAATAAATAAAAATAAAATTTTAATTTATAGGCCATACTATACGCGACTGGAGAGCACGAGAATTATAATAATATATCCTCACGCCTTCCCACAAGGGTCCCCGAAGGGGTAGACAGAGGTGTATAGGTAATACCCACACACCCACTTTCCGCCAGAGGTATATTAGGTGCCAACGTGACAGATGGCGAGTCCATCGCCGTTACTCCAGCACGACTACACATACGCTTTTGAATTTCTTCTTAGACGTATGCAGGTTTCCTCTCGATGTTTTCCTTCACCGTTCAGCTCGTGGTGTGACTAATCACTGTACTTAAGTTCAGAAAAAACTCATTGGTACAGTCGGGATTCGAACTTGCGACCTTTGCGTCGCAGGCAACTGCTCGAACCACTCGGCCACCACGGCTCATTATCATCATTACTAATTAACTCTAATTAATATACAGAGTGATAAGATTTTAGGGATTGATAAGGTATTAGGTAAGTATAGGCTAGATTTATTTTTACTGTTTGACTGATTATTCTGACTTTGATTTGAGTATATATTTTAGATTATAAACTACTCCGAAATATTAAAGGCCACAATAAAGTATAAACATTAATACGAATATAGTATAATACGTTTCTTTCCTCACAAATTTGTTATGGATTCGACACAACGTCGTTACCTATATCTTCTACTGGTTAGCCTTATGCAATATATTGCTTATTAAAAATACAATTAAACTTTAACCGAACCTAACGCTTTATGTAACAACCATAGAGTACAAAGCACCATTCGCTTAGAACTATCAGTTTCATCGGGCCGTTGCCATAAAGATAAGTACCCCATATTAAACTAGAAAGTCTGTATTAATAAAATCTGATCCACATCTAAGCCAAGTTGTGCCACGAACAATGGTATAAACATATTAATATTTGTTTTGCCAACAGCATTGATTCTAGGTATAACGTATTTCGTTCAGGAATACGTAGAAACGCGGCCTCTTTCTGTCTCTGTCTGTGTCTTCTGAAAAGATAAAATTAATATTATTCCTATATTTAACAAAAATAATTTTGATGAAGGAGCATTCAAACTCTCTTTAATTCCCGGAAACATTTTTAAAGCCCCAATTTTTGGAACTACAGCGGATGTCAGTTGGACAGGAAGCCGCAAGATAATTATTCTATTTTCGTCTTTATGCATTGTATGGTTTCAAGGTATAATTAGGAATATATTACTAAGAATAGCTTTGCCTATATGCAAAGAATTGGTAACTAATTTGTAAAGCCTATAATTTTTTGATTCCACGTATGTGTCAAGAATTCTATGAATGAATCAACTAATTTTGTGTTCAGAGTATTTGAAAGTTTGTTTAAACGGTAGCTTGGTTTAACTAAAAACTTACTCGTGGCGAAGCACCACCTACCCAAAAGAATATTAATATTTACTAGTAATAAAATGATGTAGGTATGTAATACTTTTCTAAAACTCCTGTAGTACTAAAATAACTTAAGACAGACGATCGTAGTTTTGATGGAAGTCATATTAAAGCTTGGTAAGAAACAAGAAGTAGGAAGTAATTATTCTTTGACTTATCAAGGAAGAGTAAGATACAAATTTATGTTTTCAATAGCAACAAAGTAAACAGCTATACTTTATAATCCAAATAAAATGGCTTTACTGATAAAGAGAGAATTTCCATTCGAAATTCATTTTGCTCATAGATATAAGATATGCTCAATACTTTGCAGGTCAGGATCCCTACGATGACGTACTATTGTAATCTTAATGTAAGACTTTTTTAAGAAAGAGAGAGAGAGAGAGCAAGACATTCATCAGTATAAGACGACTATAAATATATCTGTTTCGCACTGTTTAATTACGACGACATTAACACTGATACAGCTGTATCAGTGTTAATGCCAGATGACCAGAACGAGGTGTGTACACATATAAACATATTTCTTAAATCAACTTCGTTATTATTCTTTATGCGATGCGACGTGCGTCTATATGTTTCAAAGTACTCTACTACTCGACTGTAATTGCGCACAATTTTAACATGGTAAAGTTTAAGGACTACGAACCATCAATCGTCAGGCCATATTTAAAGATATGCAATATCGTCCATGTGTTAATGCTAAGGACATTTGGACCATGTGGCACGGCCTCGCAGCCTCCTCGTCCCACGTCCAACACTTAGGCAAGGGGCCTTGAGCTGGCGCCAACGTACTCTCGGCTCTTACTTTCATTGTCCGTTTGAATTCTGATTTGACTACAATGAGGCCGGCACATAGTTTTTATACCATATTCTGATCTGAATAAAGCTGTTTAATTTACATTTGTATATAATTAAACTTGGCGTGAACTGAATAAATCGTCTTCGTTGTTTCCAAGGTAATGTTGTCGACTTGATGTTCAAAGGCTTGACAGTGGCACAATGGGGCTTATAATAGATTATAACGCTGTTGTATGATTCTGAACGTAATCTGACTTTGAAAGCATAATTGTTTTGCGTGTAAGGTTCAATCGCATACTGACTGACATTTTACTGACTTATGTTAGTCACTGATTTATTATGACGGCCTCTTCAAACAGAAGTCCCTATTTACGATACACTTTTATTTAGGTAGTATGGTCGAGGATAAAAATCAACTAAGTATAAAATATTTGAAATTTACTAAAAATAATATTGAATTTCGCGACTATCGACTTTTCGGCTCAATTTACTCGATTTCAATGCGATGTTAAGCAGCGTTTATGAAAAGTTCCTCAATGCGCTCCTGTCACATATGGCGGTGTCTTCTACCCCCTTTGCTAAGAGGTAAAGCCCCCTAGATAAATGGGTTGTCAAACCGCGTCGTCAAATCGTGGGTATTGAAACCGCTTATAATATAGATTAATAATGAACAGTTGAAACTAACTATTCTTTTATTAATAATTATTCCTTATTTACTTAACTAAAACCAAAATTTTAGGCAGGGCCGGAAAGTCCTTTCGTTACACTGTTCCCATTTTTTTTTCAATTGAGAACATTCGACATGTGTCACTGTTATGAATATGAATCACTTTAATTTTCCACAAAACAAATCGGATAGTAATTAACAAAATACACAGTTTATTAATTACTGCATAGCATAGGTATGAAATTAGCAATGATGAATGCTAACGATGCATTCAACGCTAACAATAGATAATAATAGTTATAGGCATTCACTGCTTCATCGAATCATTATGGATCAAGCTACAGATGTAATATTTTCGATCTCGATGTATTAGCACAGTTATTCTCTAAATATAAGGTCGAAAACTCTACGGCGGCTATACACGAGTATCGCAAACGCTTCTTAACCTATACCTAAGATTTGGTGACGTTTGCCGCCTTGGTGGGGAAAATGAATACATCTTTCTCTTCTGTCCAGAAAATGCCTTCGTAGTCATTTGAGTTTAGAATATTAACCTTAATTCAAACATCTGGGCTGTCATCCTAAAGTACAGCTTTAATGTCCGTTGTAGAAAATCTTGTTCCAAGTCAACGCCCAAGTGATCGCGAAACGTGACTATTCTGGAAACCGATCGATATTACACGGCGCATAGATGGAGTTGAAATCTTATTAAATATAAAATCGTAATAGATGATCTTGGCTTGTTTTCTAATAATATAATAAAGTTATATAATAATGATGATGTATTATTATGAGAAAAACTATTATTATGACGATTATTACTATGTGTTTATGTTTTGTACTAATGTTTTCATATCGATATTCTTTAACCTTAACATGATATGAATTTTTTTTGCATTAAGTTCTTTTGAAAGAAATAACATTCAACAATAGAACCTAATAGAAAATAACGTATTTTACAGAAAAACTCACAATACATTTTTGTCAACTGGTATTTCTAGTGCGAAATAACCAACGTTACAGTAATAGTCCCCTCTAGGAGATACGAATAGGTTCGTGTAGCATGTCGCTTTCAACTCACGAAGCGAGCTAGCGGGCCACCCATCCGTGGTGCTTTCTACCGATAGGCTGCATTAGCATAATTGCAATCAAACAGCCATGGAATTCATGATCTCTGTGCACAGGAGAACTTACGAACAAATAGATATGTGTGTGTATTTGAGAATAATTATGGACAAGTGGTGGTGACAAGTAAGAAAGATACGTAGTTAAATTTATTAATTTCATTTGTTTATCTAGGTTCATCGTGTATTCTCATTTATCTCTATGCTAATATTATATATTATCGATACTAGCTGCGGCAAAGAGGCTTAAACATATATTTATATACATACATATCATCACGCCGAGTCCCTCACGGTGTCGGTATTCGTTAATTATTAGCAGCACTCATATAATATCCCTTCGGACTTAGCTTCAAGAAGCTCCTTGCAGAACTGTAATAGCAACATAAACTCTCACGCTTTTCATCGTATTGTGCTTCGTAGAGCTGCGCAGGCAATCTGCGATGTAACATTATGGGTTGCTTAACGTTACAATTTAGGAGTTTTGCGTTCCAATCATTGAATTATTGGCATATATACATACAAGTAGAGCATTTAATATTGCTGTATGTATACATATATACTAGACATGTCAATAATAAATGCTGAAAATATTAACTTTATTTATTTATTTTCGTTTCAGAGTGGGGCGTCACCAGCGAAGCAGGAGAAGTAAGCGAACCGGAGGCCGGTCGCATGCGTCCCGAAGATTATCGCCTCGTTTTCCTCAGCTCGGACTCGTCTTGTCGCGAAGACACGGAAGACTCGTCGTCCACGGCGTCCTCCGCCGCGCCACCTGCGCCCGACGACTGTGACTGGGATTACTTCGAGCCGGGTGCGGCGGCGGCACAACCGCCTCCTCCACCGACCAGATTTCTCCAGCCGCCTGCCTGCCCTCGAGCCTGTTCGTGTGGAGCTGAGCCTCGAATTGTCGCCGTACCTGTCCCTGTACCAGTGCCGGTCCCCGCCGCACTCTGGCCCGCGCTACTCGCATTCCCTACACAAACGCCACCCACGCCACACTGGAATACATACCCCGGCTTCCCACCTCTAGATGCCGCGGCCTTTGCCCGACTCACCACGGCTGCAGCCGTCGCCGTCACCGCCGCCGCTACCGCCACTGCCACCGCGTCTGCATTACCACCACAAACAACCAACCTAGAGATGAGCGCGGTGGAAAGAACTGATAAAGCGATACAATCTGAAACGTCACCGACGCCGGAGCCCCGCAATAATGATAACAGCGATAAGACTATCGAACAGCCAATTGAGCTCGAACCACCAGTCGATATTAAGGTGATAGCCGAGGAGGATTGCATATCTGTGTTGTCGGAGCCGGTGGATGCTATGCCAGATCACCTTGACGCGGAAAAAGCTTTCCCTTCTTCAAACGAATCTGCCAATTCGAGCGATTCCGAAGTAGCCGTAGCACGGAGAAGCTACGATCTTACAAATGGCGCGCCTGAGGAGCCAGCGACGTCGGACGAGGATTCTGATGACTCCGGAGGTGGCGGAGGCAGATTTTCGAGAGTTTTTGTCGTCAATCCAGCTGATTCCTCATCCGACTTGGAAGATAACGCTGATAGTAGTGGCATAGACTGCGATGATTCTTACGACAAAAAGTCAGATAGCTTAGAAATGATTGCAGTGGATGTCGCCATAGAGAATGAGATTAATGTTAGTGCAGAATTAAATAATGATGTTAACCCAAATATCGTGCTTTTGGATTCGGTTAATTTTACAGAGGAGTATAACGTAATTTCTTGTGAAAACCGTTGCGACGAAGAAAACAGTGATTGTGCAACTAAGAAATCGAATGATTTCATTAAGTTCTGCGACAAAAATATGCTTAAAAGTGAAACTTGTGAAGCATTCAATAGTTTTAATGCGACATGTAGCTCGACCAACAGCGACTTAGATAACACTAATAGCTTAGATAGTGATTTAAACCAACATAGCAGTATATCAGAAAGTATAGACTACGATTCACTGGCCAACACTTTCAACCCAGAAAGTGATATCAAAGTAAAAGTCTCCGTAGAGTTGCCTAATGAGAAAAACAACAATGCAAAGTTAATTTGTACGGAAACATCCACTGAACCACTTACGCGATTAGCGCCTTCACCAGAACCCAGTCACTATGAATCAAGTTCATCGGCCACAGAAAAAATAGACCTGTTCAAAGGTATTGAGCGTACACTCAGTGAACTATTGAAGAAAGAATTGATGGAGGATCGAGAGGAGAAAATACTCAGTGACGGGGGAGGCGGGCCGGTTTGCACGGAGGCGGAGAGGGGCGCGTGCGCACCTGCCGTGTGCGCCGACACAACAGTTTGCCGAACGCGTACGGCCCGTACGGACGGACCCGCGCGCTTTACTAGCCGCGTTATGATAACGCACGACCGCGTCTCCGTTGTCACGTCTGACACGACGCGGCTCATGCGCGATATCACTGTGCATCACACCAACTCACAAAACGAATCGGAAACCAATACGTCGGCACAACAAAACGATACAGACGAACGAATATCCGACGACGAAACGCCACAGCCTTCAGGCGGAGTGACTGTTGTTAGCAATGCCGACACTCTCTCGGCGGTCGTGTGCCTCGAGGAGGGGCTCGCTGACGACGACTCGTGGGTCGAGGACGTCAGCCATGACGAGGACGAGGCCACCTCGCCTTCTGATACTGATTCCGGGGACGAGGCCTCTTTGCCCACCAGAGGAGAGGACTTTGCCTACTGTAGGCGTTCCATAGATTTTACTTTACATACTATCGTCGAAGAAAGCTGCGAAGAAAGCGAGACGGAGCATACTACGAAGAAGCCACGGCCTATATCTGCAACTGAATTGGAAAAATACTTTTTCTTCGGCTTAGGTGATGGCAGAAATGTACGAGATGACGAGGAAGCAGTATCGGAAACATCTAGCGTGTGTAGTGAAGGTGGTGAATCTATTGTTGACAATGAGCAACCAAAGCGTAGTGGTGATAGTGATGAACTTGTGTCTTCGAGATTAGAAAAATATTTCCTCTCCGGTTTTATGGGTTTCAACCAAGAAAGGCGTGATTCAGATGGATCCGGTAGTGTGGGTAGTGATAGTGAAGGTAAACAAAGCCCCGAACAACGAAGAAAGCGGCTTGTTCGAGCTCGTGGTACGCCACGTTCACATTCTTCCTCCTTGGATAACTTACTGACCGGAGAAGAACCTTCTCAAGATGCCCAAGAGGTATCAGATGCATCGAGCACAGAGACTGAAGACAGACATGACTCATCAGAAAGACTGGATATGCAAGGTGAAAAGAGAAAAAAACAAAGCAAAAAGACTCGCGGATCGCCTGCCGATGAACGACGACAGTCAGCTGAGTTTACCGAGGAAGCCCGCGACGACACAAGATCTGTTTCTGAAGGGGAAGACGGTAGGTTAACACCTAGACCTGAATTCCCGCCGCTAGGATCTGAGTTGTCAGAATCTAAAAAGCAAACTAGCAGAGATAGTGGTTTTGTAGGCAGCTGTGATGACTTATTAAGAAATGGTGACTCAAGTTCTGACTTTACCAGATCACATGAGCTGAAATCTGAATTAGAAGAAATTATAGAAGAAATCAGACCTGACATCGAGGAACGTATAGAAGGTCCGCCAATGTCCCGTCCACCGCAAAGTCAATTAACACGTAAGGATAGCTTTAATAATTGGTCATCAGATGAAGAAACCAATCTAATGATGACAAAAATGCGTCAATTTTTCAAACAAATGGTAAATTCTGGGAATGTTCGCACGTCGACCCCAGCATCATCGAATTCAGAAAGTTCACGCCCGCCGAAACCACCTCAGTTATTGTATTTTGAAAGCGAATTAACAAGATTAATGAAAACCGTTCCGGGAATTCGAGATGAAGAAGTGCGCGAGATAGTTGAATATCTATCGAGTGAGGACACGTGGAGTGATTCGTATGATTCATCCGACTATGCGGGCTCTGATTTAGAGGGCACCTCGGCTACTAGGTCAGCTTTGCGGAAACAAATATCAGAAAGCTGCCGCGAAATAATCGACGAATTCGACAAAGGCAACGGTGACGCGGGATCGCTGGAGCGTGATGCAGCGGGCGCTTACCGAAGACTGGCGGCAACACTGGGTCGAGCCGGGGAAGGTTCGCCTCCAATGTTTGGAAAAGTTATGAGACATATCGGTGGCAGATTGGTAGCTTTAATGCATGAGGTATCGGGTGGCGCATCGCCCAGTACGGATGAAGATAGCGCCTCGGAACCAGGGGCGCTGGCTCGCAGCCGTTCTCATGACATCCTAGAAGCGGCGGCTAGTAGGGGAAGTGTCGCGAGTGATTGTGAGAGGTTCTCTTGGCGGGGTAGTTTCGAGTCTGCATTGCTTGCCGCCGATTCGAGGGGGACGCTGGGTGGCGGAGGCTGTGAGGCGCGTCGATCTCCCGCGGGCGTTGAATTGGCAGCACAAAGATCTCACTCGAGGAGCTGTGGGGCCATCAGCGGCAGTGAGGACAGACTTTGGCGCGGCAGACGACGGGCTTCAGCGCCTGATGCAGAGGTAAACAAGAATTAACTTAGAATATCTGAATCATAACGCCGAGTCTCTTGGCACCAGGTCTCTCAGATGTACAGGCTTTATTACAGTAGATTAAACTTGACCATACGTGCGTCATCAGATAACTAACAATCAACTTCACTTGTCAACATCGATCACCAATCATCGTCAAGTGCTTTGATATCGTAAAGATTGTAAACAAACTGTGATAGGCATACGTATACATAAATACCATTGTATAAGCTGTAGACATACATCATAACGTGCTCACATATTTGTATTGAGCTATTAAAAAACATGTGGGTAAATTCATTAATTATGTTTGAAATTATTCTACTCATGATATCTCAATGTTATAAAAATATAGTATGCAAAGTTTACAAAAGTACACATAGCTAATCATCCAAGTACGCAAACACGAGACAATGATCTTCTATATTTCATATATCTCCCATAACTATAATAATAATAATATAATAATATATCCTCACGCCTTCCCACAAGGGTCCCCGAAGGGGTAGGCAGAGGTTGTATAGGTAATACCCACACACCCACTTTCCGCCAGAGGTATATTAGGTGCCAACGTGACAGATGGCGAGTCCATCGCCGTTACTCAAGCATAACTACGTCATGAATATCCAAAATCCAAGTTTACTTATATGGTTAACCTTAACTTTAAAATAAAAAGTAACAGATTATACAAAAATCTAATATTCGCAAGAAGCGAATACCCTCTAAACTAGGCTAGCAACTAAGTTGCATATGAACCTAAATAGACATGTGAAAATGTACCGACACCATGCCGGCAAATTAATTCTAGAACCTTCTAAGTACAAAAAGTCGACGTTCCAAATGTAATTAGGGAATTAAGGTCATATTTGCTGCCGATTCGCAGAATTCCTTTGGAAGATAATCAGAATAAAAGTCACTTAAGAATGTGCATGTAGATAACACAATCGGTATCAAACACGAAAATTAGATCTAAGTATTATTTATAGGTGTCAACATGACAGATAGCGAATTTGTTACTATCAAGCTCGAAATTTGCTCCTTTGTATTCGTAAAAGTAACCTTTATCCCGCAGTCGGAAGAAGAACAACGTTCAGGCTCCCTGCCCCGTCTGCCTTCAATCACCGGAAACAACACGGTTCCTGCCGGACCCGTCAAATCTGCCCGCTATAGGGCGCCCGGATTCCGTACAGCAACAAGAGCAGCATCCGCCCCTGGACTACATGCTCCAAGGAGGCGGAGGCCACCACCGACTCCTCAACAACCGTCGCCAGCGGCACCTGCTTCAGCTCCAAGTTTACAAGGTAAGATTACACTGTTTACTGTCTTCGCATTTCAACACCAGTGCGTCTTAACAAATAAGAATGTTTATTGTTCTCCATTCTTGTTCGTTATACATCATTGCAGTACCATAGTACTAAAAAAGGAAACAAATGAATTTGATAGATATATAAATAGTGTAAAACAGGCTTTTGGAAAGTATCTATAAGTAAAGTATGCAGTCGTCTATCTCGTCAATAATATTATGGAATTGGAGAAGCATATTATTATATAATAACCACATTATTTATAATTATATTAGCCGTTAGTCTTCATCCTATCGCAGACTCATAACTACTCCTTACATATACGAAGTAACGATGTGACCACTCGTGTATTCTCTCGCATATCGCTCAAATCTTAATGAAAATGAAAGGTTAATTCAAATACGACGTCAACGATGAGAAATTCCACTTTCTCAAGCGTATTAAAATTGTAACAAATATATATTTAGAGAGAGAAGGCACATTTACATTTTATTCATAAAATCGTGTTTTATGGATCTCAACATTATTTGTGAATGACGTAAGTGATGGAAGGTTGTCAACAGATATATATGAGTACAAAGTGTCTGAAAATGTGATAATATGAAATTGATCTGATTATGGGACGGTACTTGAAATCGACGAGCATGTAGTCATTTGATCTCTTCAGACTGATAAATGTGTTTGACGCGAAAGAGTTTTGTAAGACTAGGAAGAGCTAGTTAGCTAGCTCCAGTTTTTATGTCCACCCCGTGAGGGGCACAGTGAATTGATATATATGCAACATTGTTTGACGAAATCACTGATTAGAAAACGCAATAGTGAAAGAATCACGTACTTTTTCGAGGCATGCTTAAATAGCACATGAGGTAACGAGCAGCATGAAAGTTAAGTTACACAGCTCTAATAATTCTGTCAGTTGTGAACTTGATAATATTACCACACGCCCAAGGTCTGCAAACATCGTTAAATCACACTTTCCTATGAAGCGGCGCTGAGTTGGTAACAATTTATGATGTATCATTTTTCTACCCTTCTTCAATTAACACGCCCGAAATAAGCACAGCTTGTATCCCTACTAATATTATAAATGCGAAAGTAACTATTTCTGTCTATCTGTTACCTTTTCACGCCTAAACTACTGAACCGATTTAAATGAAATTTGGTACAGATATAGCCTAGAGCTTGAGGAAGGACATAGGCTACTTTTTAATGCGAAAAAGGGTTGTAAGGGGTTGAAATAGGGGATTCAAGTTTGTATGGAAGTTTCGTCATTTTTGAAGCTAGAAGCTTGAAACTTATTTTTTATTACATTCAAAGTGCGTAAAAATGTTACCCTTAAGGGGGTTAAAAAAATGCTGCTTAATATCACTTTTCCGCGCGGACGAAGTCGCAGGCACAGATAGTAAAAGATAAAAATGCTGCTACCACTCTGTGACCGGATCCAATTTCTTGTATCAATTCAATAACAAATTTGTATTTTCACTGTCACTTGACCCACTTAGTAGCGTCTGTTTTCTCGTGTTTTTAGTACAAAGCAGCGTCTATTCACACTCACTACATTCCTCAATTGTATGATGTTATGTAATGTGCTAGCGATTTGTAAAATAATGCAAATCATTCGCTCGACATGACGCGTACATTGCTGCGAGTTTTTTACGAGAGGAATTCAAACGCATCATTAACTATGAATATCCAAATTGTAATCATACTTTGCAAATTCATAATCTTATAACATTATTATTGGCACTGAATAATAATAGGCTTAAGTCTTGTCAAAATACTCTTTTTAATTTTTTGTCGAAAGCTGTTTCAATCTATGTAATCATTGGCATTTCTCTGGCGGAAACTGGGTGTGTGGGTACTACCTTTACAACTCTGCCTAACCCTTCGGGGACCCTTGTGGGGAAGCGTGAAGATATACTTGCAAAATAATATACGTACTATCTATACACAATAGTAATATTAAAGCAATATCATACCTAAGTGAGACGAAAATTTGTGTATAAATAATAATAATGATAAATAAATAAATATCTGGGACAATTCCACACAAATTGACCTAGTCCCAAATTAAGCAAAGCTTGTGTTATGGTAACTAGACAACGATATATTTACTTATATAGATAGATATATACATAAATACATAGGACATCCAAGACTAAGGTACAAATACTCGTGTTCATCACACAAATATCTGCCCTCAGCGGGATTCGAACCCGCGACCTCAAGTTTCGCAGTCAGGAGCACTAACCACTAGACCAGACGGTCTTCATAACTGCAGTGCGGTGATAAATTGTATTTATAGTGATAACTGAGTCGAAGAAGGGTTTTCACCAGGTCAATAGACTCACTAGAAATGTTCTCCACGCGCCAGTTGCTAGTCACGGATCGAGCGTTTGGTTTAGTTCTTCGTTATAAATAATAATTATAATTAACTTTTAACGAAGCCACAGTCAGAAGAAGAACTCAGGCGTTTTCGATTGCCATCGTTTTCATTCTTCTGCACACGACAAAGATACTTTACAAACAATTCAACTAGTTTACTCTCAAAGAGCTTGCGTACGTCACGCTGTTTAGACAACATGGCCAGCTAAAAAGTGGACCTAACTGTTTACTCAGAACATTTCTCTGTTCGTGACTGCTTTTCCGATGAGCGACCTTAATGGCACTTCAATAACTAGAAGACATAATGTCTGATGATCTGATTTTATTACGTAATTCAAGACAAGTGTTGGTTCATACCTACGTAACCCTTTCGAAAAGTTATGGAACCTGTTCGAATAGCAACTTATCAGGCGCAATCATTACGACTGGTTGGACATAAACAGAGTGAGGCACCGAACTACCGGCCTGGCCGTTCGCTGTGCTTATTTGCATTTACGCAACGCCTACTATTATGAATTACTTATACGGTTGTCGAGGAAATAAGGAACCTAGTTGCATACATTTTTTTGTTAGATTTACTTGCAAATTTGCGAGCTACTGCAATATAAAGACGTAAAAACTTACGTGCTACACAGGTTGTATTATACAGTATGGATCATATCGTTTGGAGTACTTGACGTTCTTATATTTGGTTGTTCAAGGTATTTCATACGGGTAAATCCAAGGTGGTTTTTTATCTACCCATTCTGCCAGACGCGAGTATGTGTTCATTCAATTCATTTAATATAATTACAGCTAATGGAAATAACCTTAATAAATATTATAAGAACTACCTACATCTGTATATATAATAAAGCTGGAATTAGTAGTATATTAATTGACAATTAGGTCAACTTCATCCTGTATTAAATATGTTTACTTATACTTACTTTACTTATACAATACGAGTACCTATTTTATCAATTTATCAATCGTTTATATCTTTGGACAGCGTTTATTTAATTGCGTACAATTCAGGGAATTACTTTCTATACAATATGACATTGAACTTATCATGATAAAGAACGTATCGCACAAGTTGCTACGCCATTTAAAACTAGTTGTTAGATGATATCACCTTCTATCCGGAATACAAAGTAAAACAACCACACGCTAAACTTGTTCCTAAAATCTATGGGCTCAAACCCAAATGAAACCTATAAACTAAGAACATCTTTGTCTGAATCAATATGTTATAATTGTACATGTGAATACAAAAGTGAGCTTTATTTACTTTCTCGTCTTCCGACAAGAGTTCCTTCAAAAGGGCGGGTAATATCTTCTTATCCCTCTAGGCTTTCTGATGGGTAGGCAGAGATGTAGCACCACACCCTATAATCGGCTGAAATATGACAGATTGCGAGTACATTGCCGTTTCAAAAATGACTATACTTACGTACATTTCGAACTTCTTTTCAAAAATATGCAGAACTCCTCTCGATGTTTTTCGTCATCGTCGATCTTGTGGTGTGATAAATCACTGCTCAGAAAGTCTCGTTAATACGAGACACAGGCTTGAACTTGTAATTTTGACCTCACAAACCATTCGGCCACCATGGCTTTATATAAGTTTAGTATTAATGTCAGATTTAATTCGTTTGTTTGCTTTGCTTACACTATTCAACCATGACACTGACAGGAATATCTAAACACCATGCTTAAACATCGTCGGCCTTGAAACTAACGTCATACGTTACTTACTTATGGCATGGAATTATCATACAAACCAATAATCCAACGGGTATGGCGAAGGAATGTGCTTAGCCTCACAATAAGAATAATTGCGTTAATTGTATCTGTTATTGAGGCCCACCACTAACGATAAAAAATATATTATATTATAAATAATATTATATTATAAATATATTATAAATGGTATATCAGCCGTAAACGGTAAACCGTGGAGGCCGAGTGGTTCGACCTTCTTTGCCGTTCTTGCGATGTTTATGATGGTGACATCTGTCACCATCATAAACATCGCAAGTTCGATTCTTACTTCGATCTTAAGTAAGGTGATTTATCACACCGCGAGGATTATGGTTAGGGAAAACATCGAGAGGAATCCAGCATATGTATGAGAGAAAATTAAAGACGTATGGATTGTTGTGCTTGAGAACCGTTTGTCACATTGGCACCTAAAATATATCTGTGGCGAAAAGTGGGTGGGTGGGTACCTCCTGAACACCTCTGCCTACCCCTTCGGGGGGCCTTATGAGAAGGCATGAATAAATAAATAATAATATATCCTCACGCCTTCCCACAAGGGTCCCCGAAGGGGTAGGCAGAGGTGTATAGGTAATACCCACACACCCACTTTCCGCCAGAGGTATATTAGGTGCCAACGTGACAGATGGCGAGTCCATCGCCGTTACTCAAGCACGACTATACATACGCCTTTGAATTTCTTCTCAGACGTATGCAGGTTTCCTCACGATGTTTTCCTTCACCGTAAAGCTCGTGGTGTGACTAATCACTGTACTTAAGTTCAGAAAAACTCATTGGTACAGTCGGGATTCGAACTTGCGACCTTTGCGTCGCAGGCAACTGCTCGAACCACTCGGCCACCACGGCTCATGAATATATATTATTTTTATAATATAATTACTACAATTAATAGGTAACTTACATACCACGATATTTTTTTATTTCCTGTTGGTAGTAATCTTATAAAGCCGGAAGCATACATTTATTTGCAAAATTCGCACATTATACTATTTTATCTAATGAGCATTCTTTATTGATAGTGGTTGTCGTAAGAAAATATTGAACGCGATGAAATTATACATTTAACACAATTTGATTGTACGTAATGTGATGGATCAGTATATTTATTATCCTGACTCGTTGTAAACTATTTCAATATCGTAGATTCATTGGCTCGCTGAATGAAAACATTTTCCTTTCATATTAGAAAATAATAGTAACAATAATGTTTATTTCAAAACAAAGAACAATGTTACACAAAGTGTGGCCGGGGATAGATATATGTATATCTAATACATATATCTATCCCCGGTTTTTTCAGAAACTATTAATTAGACATAAATTTAAAACGTAGGTAGATAGTACATGTATAACTTTATCGTTACAGTGGGTTTTTATGCGGAAATAAGGTTTATTTACTCGCTTTTATTGTTCTCAATTTTACTCTTTTACTCCTATATTCTGAGATACCCTCTATAGTACTAACCAAAAGTCAGACTACAATATTGCTTTGTGAGTTGACAAAATCAATTATTGTCCGTTTCACAGGGAGCAGTGCGATGCCGTCTTATGACCGCTGTTTCTCAATAGTGGTTTCACGCTTACTGCCCACTATTTAGCACTATCCGGTTACATAGAGCTTGGAGTACTCCCCAATATTGCTTTGCTGCTTATTAACCAATATTATGGTAACATTCATGTTATAGGGCATCGAAATCTTTCGAAATCGAAATCTATAGTCTTGATCCTGTACATTGATTACAGTACGGTACGCTAGTGTTACAATCACGCAACGGTTAATTCATCAGGGATTTTTTGTGCCTGCAGCCACTCTTGTAATAATGGGATTATCATGCCTTACACTTGTTGTGTGAAAAAAACATAAAAGGTCTGGTTTCACACGACCACAACTATATAGTTATATATATAGTAGATCTGTCCTGATTGAAACAATTCAACATTTTTTATCGCATTTTTCATTCTAGTTTCTACACAATATAACAATCCTCCCCCCCCCCCTCCCCAAGGAGCTCATTACTGGAAACCTTATTCACTGCGTAGGAACACAACACAAAAATTGTGTTATTTGGCTACGGACTTCTAAGGTGGTAAGGTGGAGGTCCTGCCCCAGTTACCCGTTATGCCCTACCTCTCTTAATGTCTTTCTTAATATGTTAATATCTCTCTCATCTCTTCATTCCATATATTTGTAACCACAAATCAAATTCGAATCATAGGAAGTATGTATTTTTTCGTTCACGTTGTGTTTAAAATATGTGAACGGGAGTTTAACGGAAATTTACTTTAGAGGGGTCAAGATCCTACCTAAAACCGTTTTACCATCATGTTTTCATGTTTTCATATTTTAGGGTTAGGAAACGTTTGAATCTCATTGCAATCGTCATATTAAATCGCTTGTGTGTGATGTCAAAATTGTGTGCTCAAGTGTTTTAAGTGAGTTAGTGTCACTATTAATCATATTATAATCACCTGTTAGTACATTTAACTTGTATGGAATTATAAACAAAGACTTTAATGTTGTTATCATTTAGAAAAAAATATATAATACGGTTTTCAAAGGAGTGGACAGCGGTGCTATATAACACTGTATTTCCTTTTCATTTATATTAGTGGCAATACCACCGCCATTTCTTAAGTGTCTGGAACTTTCCTCTCGGTGTTTTTCCAATCCGTAGTGTGCCTGATCACTGTAGGTACTTCAGTTCAGGAATCCCATAAACCAGATTGCACAGAACTTGCGCTATTTGTGTTATATTTCATTGCTTTAAAATGACTACTAACTGCAAACGAAGCACAAGCTGTTAATGTAGTGATCCATAAAGCCAAAACGAATCATTTTGAAGTTTAAAAAGCTTTGAATTTTCTAAAAACCCTTCTCTGTCATTATCAAATATCAGCTCCAGTTTCCATTGAAATGTGCGAACTTGTTAAGTTCTGTCATTCAAATATGTTTTCTGAATAGCGCACGACATTCATAAGATTTGCAGCCACAACTAATGATCTTTAGAAAGCGGCCTGTCTTCGAACAAGTGCTTAGACATGTATGTAGTTTATGGTAAATAATGAACGTGCTCTTTGGAAACTAATCAGTTATCTCGCGCAAAATATGTACTAATATTAAATTCAATTATCATAAAGTAAAGAAATACTGTATTATAATTTTAATAAGACTTTTTGGAGACAAGTATGGGAACTATATGCTTTGAAACAAAAGCTAGTAAAGTATCTCTTCCAAACCATTTCCTACGAAATGTGTCTTGTAATTAAATAATTACTCTCTGGGTCCGAATTACTGTTAATTACCATTAGATGTTCTAGTGAGCGAATGGGACAGCTTAAGATGTTTTCTTTTGACTTTCAAGATTGTGTCTTCATCGCAAACGTTGTCAATTCTAGAGTAGGGTTACTAATTTAGGGTCTATTCGAAAGACCAGTTTGCCGTTAAGATTCAAATTAGCTTGTTATACTAATTTTATGAGAACAACAGCTGCTGCCAGTGAAATATCTATTCCACTGCGTGACACAGGGAAACGAAACCTGACTAGCATTGTTCGTAGCCGCTTTATTTTCTTATATCCGATATCATGTGACCAATTGTTTTGACTCTATCGATGTATTATAAAATGCTTTCACTACTATGTCTTCCAATAACGTCAGCTCAGTGCTAATAATGGTTCAATATTAATGGGCTCTTCGAAATAAGGATTGACTTTCGTTGATTGCATAATCGGTAGTAATGTTTGTAGAACAGTAACCAAATAGAACCATTGAAACTTCAATGATTTGTGATTGGTTGATCATTAATCTAAACTTGTCCTAAATTATATAGTACGATTGCAAATTGTTCACATGTAAACCAATATTTGTCCCAATGTAAAATAATCATACCATACGAACACCTATAGTATTCGCCAGAAATTAAAACCAAGCCAACATATTGACAAACTTGCGCAAATACATTGGTATGAGGCCTTGCACGGCTTTATTGGTCGATAACAGAAAAGGTCATAATCGAATAGGGGGTATTAGGCACGTTGTAACTTGTATTCATAGAACATATTTTTTATTCATCGTCGCAGTATATTTTAACATTTCATTGAATAAACATTGAAGCGAATTTAAAATTGTAATGACAGTAATAGGATCGCTTTCTAATTCACCCTATAAACGAACATAAAAATGAGCAGTAATGATCAAATTATGACTTATTTATATGTTTCATTAAGTCAGCTAAACGTGGGAGCTTATTGGTGACTCGACTCGACTCGACTATTTATGATGGCAGGTAATTTTAATCTGTCACATAATTAATTACTACTACGGATTTAGATTCGCGATGAAAGATAATTATTTAAATGGTTATACTAAGAGATATGCTCCACATATGATAGTTGTATCCGCGTAAATTAATTCACGAAACTTCCGAAAACAAAGATTCCGATCGGGAAGTAGACAATCAACCAATCAGGATATCGGAAATGTCGGTTGATCTCATAATATTGCGTTTGATTTTTTACCGCAAAGGTGCCTAACAATTATATAGCCGGCTTGATGTAGTATAGTATGAAGTATAGTTTAAATGAGCATTTTCCTTTTTGCCCGCACGGTATTAGGTAGGTACTTGTTAAGTTCTTCTGTAAAGTGGAGGCCCTGGTCAGGCAACTTCCTTTTCTAAACAGGAAGGCTTTTCTAATACGCACTTCTCATGAACTGCTTTTAGCATCTGTCATTGTCATATAAAATGTATTTTTTGGAGTTGTGCGTGCGGGATTTGCTGAAGTAATATTATTGTATTCTTTATTTATATATGCAACTAAAATAATTCACATTACAAGACATTCTAATCTAATTCTAGTATTTTTATACGCTTTTATAAAAAAATATTGAACGTTTAAAATTACGTCCAATAGACAATCTACATTATAAATAGCATCAACTTGAGAATGGGCACATCTACGGATGAGTTCTACTAGAAAATTATCGTGGGGTGATCACATACCATTGCAGCTGTATCGATTAATAGCTGTAATTGTGCAAACATAACTGTAACATCAAACTCACTTTAAACTACTTTTTAATGAAGGATAGCATCAATTAAACAATATATACTGCTGATTTTCTAATACCGACACTTCAAGGAGAGTTCATCGAGATGTGATACCAAGGCAAACTGAAGGAGAATAGTTTGTATGTTTACCAAAACAAACAGACCATGAAACTTCATGGCTGGGAGAGCTCGTTACTGCTCTTAAATGACCACACTGCGCTGATCTTATTTTATATTGTTCTCGAAGGAAAAGACACAGTAGTGCAGATTGGCGAGGCCAACTACTTCGTGGCGCAATGACGCAACGACCCCGGATGAGTTCATTCAGTCCAGTCGCCTTCGTGTTCTTCGCTATTCTCTAGTAACAATGATTTCAACGCGCTGCGCAGTACGGCTAAAGTTAATTTGTAATAACATATATCATTAAGCTCTAATGAAGATATAAAGATACGATACATTTATTTTATACTTATAGACTTTGGATCTATAGAAATTTCCGGAGTTCGGGTGCTACGGAACACTAGTGCCCGGTTACTGTGGCATTCCGTGGTCTCTAATCGGCTAATTGATTATATTCATATGTTATTCTGATAACTAACTACACGAAGATTTAAAAAATTTCTTGTCCATACATCTTGCACTGCCGACTGCTGCTTTATTTAGCATTTCCCTACGGATTAAGCAGCAACCTTACACGAGGTTGTATTTCTATCAGTTTCTTCGCGCTCTTCAATCATTTTTATAACTAATTCTACTAATTCGATGTATATAACTAGTCAAAAGTAGTCAAGGCGAACATTGTGGTATCTACATTCATATAGCCTTTATATTAATTTAAACGTAGCTTAAATATTTACGATAAAATAATAGAGTAATTACCGTGTTATTGTATGCCTATTTATTTTGTTACTTCAATAAGTAATTTGTTATGTGTAATCTAACTTTTTAAGACAAAAAATACATTAAGGTCTGACATGCTTCTTTATGAAGACAACACGCCTTTAGAAACTCACATAATGTATCTCTCATTTTATTTGACCCCATAACACGATAGGTGAAAGTAAAATTATTTTTCTTGAGTTATTAAAACAATAACTCAAGAAAATTCATTATATAAATACAGATTGGTTAATAAGTTTATTATTAATATTCGATGTATTTATTTTCGTGTTTTTACCTTTTATTTCTATAAATCGAATTATTTTTTAGTACAATCAACATTTTAATAAAAGGGTATTCAGATTTTAAATGCCATGAGTTAATTAATCAAAATGTAACAACTCATATTCCTAACTTTGTTAAAATTGACACAAATATAAAAAAATATAGTATTACCTATACACCTCTGCCTGCCCCTTCGGGGACCCTTGTGGGAAGGCCTGAGGATATATTATTATATATTATATAAAATATATGTGAGTAGAAAATAAGGTATTAAAATTACGAACTAAACCATAAAAATTATACTTTACTCTCTAATATACTGTACTACAGACTATATATAATAAATTCCCTTAAATATTCTTAGCTTTTAAATAAAATTAATAATAATAAAGTAATTTGTGCTTTTTACAGCTTGTTAAATGTAGATAAACATCAATCTCAATTTGTTGAGTTGACTTCACTGTATCAAAGCTAAATTTCCCTCATAACCGTTTGGACCTTACCAACCAAACTAAAGTCAATTAGTTAGTTTCGAAACGCACTAAGATTAATGTTTAAGCCCTGTGTACACACGTCATGAAACTCCTGTTTACATTTACACACACACCATATCTTATCTCTGAAGAAGGTATGTATTAGGTGCAACAGTTCATTCTCCTTCATCATGTTACTATATTTTATTAGCATTCGCATCGAGAATTATGTGCAATATGTGTAAATAAATGGCGAAATACACTTGTCACTTATTGACTCACCACGAAATCTCAGAACTAGACAATTTGCTACTTGGTTCCTTCCTCTTCGGTGGAGTGAGGTTAATAAGGGAGCCAACACATTTAATTTCAAACACAAGTATAAAGTCGTGCTTGCGGGACTGACACGTTAAATGACTGTGTAACGTTGGCACCATGTGTCTTCGGCGAATATTACCTCTGTTGTCTTTCCAGTAAAGTCCGTGATGGTAATCCCATATGTACGTGCAACGCCGTTTCCCCGTCTTCAATTGGATTTAAATCGTATTTTTTTAACTAAAATATATCCTATGTTTTAATCCAGCTTATATCTCAGAGGGACATCTCTTTGTGCCAAACTCGTCCAATCCATTTTGCCATGATTGAGTAACAAACATATATACATCTTGACAAACTTTCGCATTCATAATATTAGTAGTATTTTTTTATTTTATCTTCACACCATCCCACAACGTGACAGATGGCGAGTCCATCGCCGTTACTCAAGCACGAACATTAAAGGGCCCATTGTACCCTACTAGTTTGTATCAACATCTATAGTACGTGTTATGTTAAGCGAAGGTTAGTGGTGGGACCACTTTCTACCTTGGCTATGAGAAAATCACCTGTTTACGCCTTTCCCACTTTCTAGCCACTGACAGTCTGATGACTTGTAAACTTCTTAAAAGAATTATAAAGTAATTACTTACTGGACGATACATATGTCTTGAAGAAAGTTAGTCATTATAGATTACTTTGTCGGAGTAATATTTATGTTAATTCATTCGGTACGGTTCTGCGATTGCTAATCATAATTTCGATGTGGTATATTTTCACTTGATAACATAAATTATATAATTTATTATAATTTTACTACTTTATCTAATGCTTATATATGTGGGTCTCACAAAATATGTATACTATTTAAAAAACATATTCGCATTTAAAGTCTAAGAAGATTATATAATAACACTGATCGGTGTTAAATAGAACAAATATTACTTATTTCTAGAAATTAAATAGAAAATAGCTGTGCGAGCAGGAACACTGCAAATTTCTCTCAAGTAGTCGTAAAATGCTTGCAACATTCGAAATAGGAAAAAAAATGCTCTCCTGAGAATAGGTTGATCCTAAAAGATCAATAAACAGAATTTCAATTTCAAAAATAGAGTGGATCGAGTAGTTGCCTGCGACACAAAGATCGCAAGTTCGTATTTAAGTACAGCGATTAGTCACACAACGAGCTTGACGGTGAAGGATAACATCGAGTGGAAACCTGCATATGTCTGAGAATTAATTCAAAGGCGTATGCATAGTTGTGATTAAGTAACGGCGATGGACTCGCTATCTGTCACGTAAGCATCTAAAACATATCTCTGGCGGAAAGTTGGTGTGGGTACTACCTATACACCTCTGCCTAACCCTTCGGGGGACCCTTTTGGGAAGGCGTGAGGATATCAATTTCAATGCATGCAATATCACTAACAGTAATTAAATACTCGACTAATTAAACAATGACACATCGCATCTGATTGTTTCTGAAAAACCTAATCAAAATTTGCAATACAATGACAACGATATTACTATCTGATATCAACATATTACCAAACACGGCTTTGACTTTTAAAACACCGCTCACGATGACAGACTTCATGTGAGCGTGAAATGATTGCTAAACAATGGGACCGAGAATATTCAAACAATATGCTAACATTATGGAAAATGTACCTTATTTTTTAGTTGGTTAGTTATAAATTACCCTGTGGATGGTGTGGATGCGCTAGCTGCTTGTTTGCATTGCAAGTATCATTCTGAGCTGAGGTACCACGGGTGAAGAGCATAATTACCGGAATGGGTTTGTTCCATTTTCGAACGGGCTGACAAAAAAGATGCCAGTCTACAATTAAACGTGTTGCTACCATTAATTCCAAATATTATTAAAAGATCGTGTTGAAGGAACATTGTAACAGGAGCTGTATAACCAAACTTAAATTAAGTCTAGTTTCATAGCATAATTATAGTTAAAAAAAACAATTGTTTATGGTTACGATACGTTTTTGACTTTCGCAGATTGTATTATAATGTTAGTGTAGTATATATGTTATTTCTACGAATTCTACCAATTCTTCACCTAAAGAATAATATGTTTGTTGTGGAACAGGAAACTGGTTGTGGTTTAGGTAAACTTTTTTGCTTTGCTTCGTTCGTTAGCCAGCCAACGGAGAGTGTTCGGTGTTCCACTCTGCCGACTGCACGGTGCGATATCCGACTTGTATAAGTGTCATTTTAATGTCAAAACTTCAACAAACCTGTTTTTATACCTGTATTTCTCTAAAATCATACTTATTTATATGGAAAATATATTCATTAATATTCATGTAGAATATATGTATGGTTCGCACTTTAATTAGCAAATTTTTGTTTAATATAATCTTTCATTTAAATCGGTTCAGTAGTTTAGGCGTGAAAAGGTAACAGACAGACAGACAGAGTTACTTTCGCATTTATAATATTAGTAGGGATTTTTTGCAACAGCTTACAATTTTTATAAACTGACAATATACCCTGATGGGCGTAGCAACATAATAATATTCCTTAATTTAATACATACTTGAAATAATTAATTTACTTAAAATTATGATAACATAACACCATTAAAATTTTAAATACTTTGAGATCAAGGCTAGTTAGAATTTAATATTATAATGTAATCCCTATAACTAATACCTAATACCCTATAACAATACCTAAGTATTGTTTATTGTTTAAATTTATCATCATAATTCTTGTATAATATATCATTGTACATAATAACTACGTCAACAATATAGTTGAGGTAGTTATAACGCCTTCCCATATATTTATTTATATAAATTCACACGGATACAAAACTATTTTAAGATCCATACTATTATAAGATTAATTATATATTTTCAAAACTCCGCCTAATTCCGAAACGGCATGAGATACAGACATGACAAAGATCTATTCAATCAACTCGCAGTGTTTCTCACAAGATGGCGTAATTTTTATTGGGTTTTTGGTGGGGTTGGTTTAAGAATGACGTCATCGAGCAACCGGTTGACGCGAATTAGTAATGGCTAATCATTCGGTCAATTCCATGGGAGTAAACGCCATGATACTATTGGGCAACGACCAAGACACAACGAACGTACAATTTTGTTCAATTTATTTGTTTTAGCCTTTGTAATTATGTCCATTTAAAGGTCGGTTGCGATTTCGGGTCACGGCCGTAAAAGAACGACTGATTGTTTATCTAACACATATTTGCGTTCATAATGAGACTCAATTTATGGAACTATTTGCATTTATTATTGTTAATTATACTTTCTCACGCCTTTTTTTTAAGAATATCGAATTCATATAGTTAGATGATATCTCGATTTCTATCTCTAAATGTACTCTAGGTTTTAACTATTTTCTACCATAATAACCAAACAAGTAGACCCAATTTTATTAAATATGTTTAATAATGATTAAATTTTTTGCACGCTATGTTTTTCGTTTTGTGCAACCATTAGTAATCGAAAAACGGAAAGTAAACTTAAATGATTATTGAATTGTATCGTTATCCTTCATAAGACTTGAGAAATGTTTAACCTATAATAAGTTTACTGGCGGAGTAGTTTCATGAACTAATTCTCGAATTAGATGTTAGGCATATTTTGGGCAACACGTACTTTTTATGAATATCTTTTCCAACGTATATAGGTTCCACACGATATTTCCTTAAGTTCCGAATCAATTATGGTGCAGACTATCTGGTATCTTATGCAGTCATCATCGAGTTAATTTGTATTCTTGACTTATTAGGTGACTAGTCAAATCAAGAGATCATGGAATAATTGTACCTTTGACATTCTGCTGTTATAAAACTGTTGGTGCATCTATTTGAATTCTCAAACTAAGCCTCTCCATTCAAAAGTACATATGAAAACATGTCTTGCTACATCTGTCAAAAGTTATGATACCTACTGTGTTATTAACAGGTTTTTGAAACAAGTATGTATAGGAAAAGTATGTGGAATATATATTGTTACGAGCTGGGGTTCGGGATAATTTAATGATAGCCGGTTATTATACTTAAACGACACTTTATTCTATACACAGAATAATTCCGGACACTTGTACGATAAATCCTTACACTTCGCTACAATTCTATTCACTATAACACTGATCACTACAACACAGTACTAGTACAACACAGTAAACCCTAGGTACTGAAACACTTCTACTCTGTATACACTACAACACAGTAACAGTAGAACACAGTAAACACTAGACACTGATACACTTCTACTCTGTGTACACTACAACACAGTAACAGTAGAACACAGTAAACACTAGGCACTGAAACACTTCACTAATACTGTAACACTCACTATAGTCACCGATAAAACACTTGTGATCACTCGCACTGAACTAAACTCACTAACTCTAACTCAGACTCACTAAACTAACTCTCTAAACTGACTCGCTCAGACTAACTGACTCACTTAACGAACTCGCTCAGACTAACTGAGAACTGACTGACTGTGCCCATTGGATACCGCCTTATATATGGCACTGGTACGACATACTAGATATCGGTGGAAGGCTCTAGACTGCCATTAAGATGTTCGTAGAATTGCCGTGTGAATGCATCCGCAGAACAATGGCCGGGCGAGGAAAACAACTTGTTTACGTCCTTTCTTAATTGCCTCCTTTTGTCTATATTTCCTGCTAAGTGTTGTTGTTTGGCATGGCTTTCACACGGCAAGACCTCCAGAACCTTCCATCGTAACAATATGTATTATGTATTAGTATACGTAGTAAATTATGTCTGTTTTTATATGCTCGTGGCATAGTTATTGAAGAGTGCAAAAGAACCCAATACAGATATTATAAGTAAACAATTGACATTATACATATATATATATATATATATAATATATAATATAATATAATAAATAATATATCCTCACGCCTTCCCACAAGGGTCCCCGAAGGGGTAGGCAGAGGTGTATAGGTAATACCCACACACCCACTTTCCGCCAGAGGTATATTAGGTGCCAACGTGACAGATGGCGAGTCCATCGCCGTTACTCAAGCACGACTATACATGCGCCTTTGAATTTCTTCTCAGACGTATGCAGGTTTCCTCTCGATGTTTTCCTTCACCGTATGCTTTTCTTAATGTATATAATTATGTAGGTACGTATGTTGTTAACATTATGTTAGTGTAGTTACGACTAGAAAGGTGACCTCGACTGCAGCAGGAGAGAGTAAGCAGTGCTACGGCGTATTTTGTACAATATGTGACAATGACATGCATTTGGACGTGTCACACTATCGCATTACGTACTCACAAATTCAGAATAGCACCATTCTCAATCGTGACGTGTTTTCGTCTCTCGACACAGTATTACATGCAATCGACTTACAATCTTATTTCATAGACTATTGAATACATTTTTCTATCTAGCTAAGCCACGCGTAGATGAAACTCGAGTACAGAAATGCTGACAAAAACTTTTTCATTGACGAAAACGGAAACTTGAATGAAAGTGTTACCGTTTATAACGCCTACTTTATTTGACTATAGATTAAGTCGGTTGGTCCCTATTGATATTCATTTTACTGTTGATATTTGCATTAAAATATGTATATATATTCTAGCTGCCCAGCCTAGCTTGATTGCGTGAAAAATAAAAGCTAAAATCCATAGCCGCGCCACTTACCGGATCCAAATGCAAATTTAAACCATCCAGGAACGGATTTAAATATACAAAAATGTCATCCAACTCGGGCGCTCTGTTTATGATAAACACACGTACAGACGAATTATAAATATATTAAGATATACACAGTACATCATCAAGCCGAATCCATCACGAGGTAGGTTTAGTTTAGGTAGAGTTTAGAGCGCTAGTAGCTCTCTTTAGCCTCATAGAATAAATATTCAAGTCTGTGTACCCATAACCATTAACTAGAGGTAAAAAAAATTGGCACCATAATTACCTTACGTAGGTAATTAAATTTTTTTCCAAAGGGGGCCATGAATTTGTTAATACATATATAAAAGAGTAATAATTTTGGGATATTCACGCCTTGCTATATACAAGGTGTAATGACACTCTTTTTGCGGGAGATATATTTAGGTTTAATCGGTGTATCTCAAGTACGACATACGCTACTCAATACAAGTCTTTTAATTTGTTCTGAATCGTATGTAGGTTTCCTCTCGATGTTAACCTTATAAAGCTCGTAGTGCGTTTAATTATTGTACTTTTATAAGAATTTGAGATTTAAATTGCCGAGACAATTTCAATTAAGTCTCACCATAACTTTTCGTGGGATTTCATTAATTGTTATTTACTTTGGTGTAATGATAGATAGACTGGTGTACCTAATTAAATAAATAATTCATGTAGAAATAGTAGAACAAGTGCGCTTGGCAGACTTTTTATACATACCTAACCCACATAATTTCAATTTGGTCATGCAAAGCATTTGTTTTTCTGCTCTCATAAATATGCGCCAGTTGTCATCTGTTTCGTTATGTTAGAAGGAAAGCACAAGTATCAAATTAATGACCGGTTTTCTTTATAGGAATGTATTCGATGAGTATTAAAAAAATACGAAAGATACATTAATTACGAACGTCGTAGCGTTAAATTTTCTTATGGCTGTTAATTTTATTGATCCTTTGACCCAACTTAATACACCTTTAATTGAACTAGTCACCGTGTGCGGTAACCTAGCGCGACCAGACCACCAAGGGGTCTTTTAGAATAATACTTTTGGTTTAGATTTCTTTAAAATGTACAACACTACAAAATGTCATCTATTTTTAGATTGCACAACAATAAAAAGTGGACGGAATGTTTTTAAGACTGTCGTTTTATATGTCAGATTGCATAATATTTAAAGATCATGAATATTTAAAGTCGTTCAAAACACATTATGAATAAATCTACTTATTCCGAACCTTATTTAAACATTTGTGAACATGTAACCTGTTTAGTCTAACGAAAAATAGCATCAAGTTTGGTCGTGAATTAAAATTCAAAGTGCCATAATGGATAATATAGTACCTGTTGAGGGTGATCTTAGTGTGGAAGTGGATAAAAAAAGAATTGAAGTGAAGAAGAAGAAGAACAATAAGCCAGAGGATATATCGTGTTGGAATTGCTTTAGAGCCGAACTGATAGATAACGATCCAGAGCCGCTAACATTGTCTGAAGTAAGAAAGAATAAAAGAAAAACAATGAAATTGTACTCCTTTTTTGCGTCTGAATTATCTAAGCCAACTGCCATTTCCTTAAAACAAAAAGTAAGTGCAAATTATGTCATAGGTAAGAAGCTTGAAGAAAAAATTACGAAGAAAGACCATTCTGACAATTCTGATTCATATCCGGAAAGTGAACTCAAAATAAATGGTGCTCCTATCTATGAATCCAATGAAAGTAATATTCCATCAGTCATTTCTGAAGAAACTAATAGGGAATTTATTCCTGATCAAAAGTCTATTGTTATTGAAGAGAAAACAATTAAAAGTGAAATGTTCAAACCATCATCCGATGCATCAGATTCCATCGAATTTTCTGGCACAGGCAGGTCAAATAATGCAACAATAACTTCGGAAGGAAAGGCATTTTCGGTTGGCCCTAGTTCACCAATTTATGCAAAAAAAAATATGGACAATGTAAGTTCACTCGATAACAAAACTACGAGCAATATTACATCGAATTTACCCATAAAGTCAGAAAGAGTGAAAAGAAATATATCAAGTACATCGTCCTTTAAAAGCACTACGTCTCCTTCATCACAACCCTTTGAAGATAGACAAAATGAGGAAATTTTAAAACCATCTGTCTCCACCAAAAATGTTACCGGTTCACTTGAGACGCAAGAAAAATTGAGTATCCCGTTCACAGGTAAATTATTAACTGAAAATGTTCCTCATAAAGTGAATTTACCCGGACAAAAAAACATTTTATCGTCTCGTTTATACGAATCCAGTGTTACGAAAAATAGTCCTAATCAAACAAGAGTAGGCGGTTTAAATATAATAAAGAAACCTGAGCTTAATAATATTGGTCAATCATCCTATTTATCCGATGCAAAAGTTATACACACTCCAAAAGTGTCAAAGGACTCAAAAATAATACAAATGGTGCCAGTTGACAGAATAAAAGATCGTGAAGGTAAGACGAAAGAATTGTTTGGAAGCAAAACAAAGTCGGTTTCATTAAAACAGATCCTTAACTACAGTGAAAAAGGAAACGAAGGAACTTCGCATAAACTACGATCTCCGGAGCCACCACTTAAATCTAATAGTAAAGGTGTAATAATACCTAAAAGAACCTCTTCTCCCAACAAAATAAACCAATCAGTTTCTTCAGATGAAGTAAAGCGAGATGACGTTGAAAAGAGCGTAGTAGATTATTCGAGCCCACATAATCTAAAACAGACTGATTCGGACTTGACGAAATCTCAAAATATTACTAACATGACTTTTCGTGACATCAAAACTGAAGGCGATGAATCAGATCACGAAATCCATGGTTTACTACAAACACACCTCCACATATGCGAATCAGATGAATTCGAAAACGGCTCACAGGCTTTAGCTAAGCCTTTGCAGTCCCCAAATTCTGAAATGTCGAATTCAGTTACGAGTAAAGTGGTTGACAGCATCTCAAATCGCAGCGATATAAAAGATAATGAAACGCTAAATCTAACTCAACCTAATGTGGCCGACCTTGATAATTTACCGACTAATAATACAGACGAGAAGACCATTCATAAAGTCCCAATCAAAACATCAACTCCGAAATCTACCCGTGAAGAAGTGAATACTAGGTATCCAGAACTAGCTACGGATATTGGAAGCACTGAAAAGATGACAAATCTAGATGAAATTGAAAAAATTATACAGGGTATCGAAAACATTTCCTTAGAAAATAAAGGAATTGTTAGTGATAAACAGGATTATGTCAGCAACGCTGGTTCTGAATCTGGTTATGCAGGATCTTCTTTCCGGGATCTTTACGAGATTGACGGAATTTGCAAAAGTAGCAAAGAACCAACAAATTCTGGAGACCTGAAATCATCACAATCGGATAACAATCTCATGCTAACGCACGAATATAAAACATCACTGCCATCGATAAAAAGTTCCCCTAAAGGTGGCATTTTATCAATGTCAACTAAGTCATTGTGTTTTTCTCCAAGTAGAATACCAGTAAGAAAAGTTCGTTGGAGTACTCTTAGCTTATCACGAACAACGAAGAATGGTACGTTTTTTAAGTTCTCGAATCTAACAGGGTTTGTTAACAGACGCTTTGAAGTTTTAATCGCACATCTAATCGGCATTGGTGTTATATAAGCTTTAATTATAATTTATTTAATTTTCTATGCCTATATCTTTCATTGCATTCGGTAAATAAATAATTTTCCTTGGTCATCCCATTTTAATGCTTGCGTGATTCACAGAACGTTGTACCTCGGTGTAATGATTGGCATTCGGCACTGCAAACCAGTGTGTTAACTCGGATACTATCGCTTACGTACTCATATATATAGCAACTAACAGGAAACAAGTATAATTTACAGGATACGATAAATGTGGATTTCAAATATAATTACCATATAGTGATATGTTATTGTTGTAAGCAGTCGTGTGGTATTCAGGCACGGTTATTATAATGACATCAATTATAGCAGATGACAGAGGGCGTGTAAAATATATACAAATTGAAAATAATACCAGTGTTACTGAAAAAGAAGCTTCGTACTATCTAGTTAATGTTTATAGCAGTGATTTTAATCGTAAACTCGAAAAGAAAATGTCATTCAGTGATTATTTAAAACTGTACTGTTGTTGCCAATCTATGCCTGATGAAAATGTTGTTAGTCCTGTTGATGATCCGACATCATCACTAATAAGACCCACGCGAAGTTACACTGTGAATAAAGAAAATGCAGACCCGATTCGGCAACAACTGCCCACAATTACAATCGCCAACGCCATAGACGATGAATTTTCGGAACCGACAAAACAACCTTTACTTGTTAATGAGCAAAAAACTAGTTCGGCGAACTCATCAGTGCATAAATATCGTTTGGAGAAGACAAAATCAAGCCCTAGTGTGTCTCCCAAGGATTCACGTACCAATAGTCCCATCAGTACGCTAAAAAGATCCGGTGAGAAAATCTCATTCATACGAGATGTGCTGTCGTGTCGTGATTCATTTTTGAAATCTTTGGAGTGGTGTGACAACTCCCTTACTAGAGGGAAAAAGTGTCGATATGTAAAACCAGATGAATGGCTTGAATTGAAGAGCGAGGGTACCAATGATCATGTGATATATTGGCACGCTGTTTTTTCTAGTTCACGTCATTATTCATTTGCATGTTCTTTCCTTCCTGACTTATATTTATAATATATATCAGATCAACTGCCCCTGCTCTTAACTATGATCAGTAACAAGCAGTATTATCCTAGTGTTTTTCCGTGACAGACGTTCACCTTAAAGCACATTATGTCAATTAATTCCAGTTGCATGGTACATGTTTCTGGATGAAAGAATCCAATGACATAAATTCTTCCAAGGATATTTATTTTGTGTTAGATTGCACTATACTATTGGTTTGTATAAAACGTATAATTAACCATGTGTATTTTTGTTTGTTTTCAGATGAGGTGTTTAATTCGGATTCACTGTCGCCCGGCCATGCCACATTGCCACGACGCTCTAACTCACCCCTGCCTCACGAACGAGATCTGCTGGACAGAGATCGATTCCCACTCAATAGAAGCGGTCTTCAGGTAAATGTCTAATACTTGTTTGCATCGTACTATCTAGACACATAGGGCACTTAAGCTATAATAATCTGAAATTAACATACGTACACTAAGTCCCAGGCAGGTACAAAGCGCCAGATATCTTTAGACTTACAGACCACTTCCGCTCCATCCACACACAATAATCTCTCGATACATGATCGCCAGTTTTAAGGTTGGACTTGGTCTGCCTGAGCCTTCACATTTCTATTTTATATTTTATTCTGCTTCTATTTGAGCGATGTTAATTGTAATTTAATCGAAATTCAGATTCTTAGATCGTTGAAATATTTAAATCTAAGTAATAAACCTTCCATAGCTAAGTAAAATGTTTACGATGGTTTTGTAATAGCAAAGCTAATATAGAAGCACGAGTATTGTTTGAACGGCCGCGTCGGCTATTGTATTATGTTTCTCCGGCTTGCGACACGACCTGTGAACAACGAGGCTTTGCAAAACACTCTGGAGCGAGTATCAGCGTTTTATACAAATGTTAATGCATGGAGGGTATCGCTGGACAACAATGGACTCTGTTGTAATGGAACACCTCTCATTTTATTTTGTGGCTCAACACGAATTTTAACCAACATTAGTTATAGATCCAGTAGTAACAACGTATTTTGAGCCGCACATTTGCATTTCGATAAAAATAACAATCGCTATCTCGTTATCATCTAATGGCGTATAAATAAAAATGGTAATTTACATATAGCATTAAAAAATAATTGATGTATATACATATATATACGTGAAATATTGTTCGTATAGCTTAATCCCATGCCAACAGATTTAGGCGTATGCTACCTACTTTTCTTTGAGTGAACGAATGTGGAAACATTAATCCCTTATGGAGTGTTGCAGTGTGGGTAGATACGATAAAGTGTTATTACTCAATGCCATATGCGGTCGGCTGGCCTGCTTCACATGCCACTGGGTACAAGTACACTGCGGTTAACATATCTCTACATAATGTAGACGAAACAATATTATCATGCCGATCAATTCATAGCTGTTCATAACCTTTTTAAAAGCATGTGTTACAAACTCGCAGTTAGTGTAGTTTATGGTTCCCTGTATAAGTCAGAAATACGAGTCTGAACAATTCTTCGGAGAAGAGGAGTTTGTCTTCAAAAGCGCTAGAAAAGGCCATGGTCCTTCTTTAGATATGGCCTCTTAGGTTTTAATAAACTAATATTGGCTCCTCCCAGCTTTGGTACTTTTAAGGCCGTCTTATCTATATCATTACTATTCATGACCATCAAAATTCCGATATCGTGTTAATAACATTTTATTGGATAACATTATGCAACAGATACACCTTGAATTTTGAAGCTTAATGTGTAGGTAGATAATTACAATTATATTTATATAGGAAATAAACAGTTTACTGATAAACCAGATTTATCGGGTTCGAAGGTTCCTTGTCGCAATCCTTTTAAATGTACATATATATTTACTGACTAACCAGACCAGTTGTTACGTGCGATATGTAAATGAATAAAAGAAAATATGTATTACCAATATTGGCAGTTCTATATTATGCAGGCCGTGGTGGCCGAGTGGTTCGCACAGTCGCCTGCAATACAAAACTTGCAAGTTCGAATCCCGACTGTACCAATGAGCTTTACGATGAAGGGAAACATCGAGAGTAAACCTGCATACGCTTGAAAATAAATTCAAACGCGTGTGTATAGTCGTGCTTGAGTAACGGCGATGGACTCGCCATCTGTCACGTTAGCACCTAAAATATACCTAAGTCGGTGTGTGGGTACTAACCTATACAACTCTGCCTACCCCTTCGGGGACCCTTATAGGAAGGTGTGATTATAATTATTATTATGTAAGTCATGCAACATAATTAACATGTTTGTAAATGCAAATGTTATATTTCTGTTGTATAATGGATTTCCTTGTGATCTCGTTAAGGTAACTTGTTATAAACATTGACTTACAAAAATCGGGATGTTATATTTTCTTGATCAGTAACCGGAGCATTTATGTGACTATAGTTATTATTAACAATCGCACCTATAATTATATATGTTATATACGCTTTTATGAATGAAATATTGATCAAATATGAAACTAAAGATGAAAGGAAAAAATACAAGAAATTGCATCTAGAATTCGATAGTCTCCAATGGTAAACGAATATGCCAAGAGGCACATCACTTGCACAAACGCCGACCGACTTGGCGACTCTTGTCGACCTCTTTGGGATTTGAACCCTTCTCGATCCAGTAGGCTTCTCTCCTTCAGCAATCCGAAATATGTGTCTTATACCTACCACCCTAAAATCAAGAACAATTGGATGCCACAAGCGTTTTCTTCTGAATCTTTTCCTTAAATGTCATAGCTATTACAAAACAATTTCAAATAAACAGGCAAAATGCGTTTCAATTATCGCCAGGAAAAAGCAATTGCGAGATCAAAATGTGAACCGTGTATGACGTACCATACCGACCTACCATTCGTGGCATGCAGTGTCAAATGACGGCAGATAATGCAAGCAAACAAAAACATAAACCGCGATGCATTTCACGGACTATGGATCAGTAGTGAACGTGAGAACTGAACAGAATGTACGTGATTTTCTTTGAAGCAGAAAACGTGTCGTGAAAACGTGCTATGACAGCAGATACGGCGTCAGCATTTGTTGGACGTTTGACAGATTATATTTAAGGTTGGTAGGGTTCTGTAATATAGGGTTTTATGGGATTATTGCGAATTATTTCCTAAATATAACTTCGAATCAGTCGACAATGAAGCAAGAGATCAAAGTGAACTGGGTAATAGGTAATTAATTACATTTCTAATTTATCGGAAAGTGTTGTTTTACCGTTTTAGGTTATAAATATATTATACAAATTGGCTAATAAAGATAAGAACGCAATAATTACTTCGCCGATCATTTGATCGGCCATTAAGGAGGTGTAGGTATGAGTTTTTTATTGTATCATTTTCCAGCCAATATGGTAACCATATTATAAACTTTACTTTGAAAGAATAGAAGCGACTTATAATATTCTAGTCTACATCCTCAATCCACACTACGGTTTTCTATGGACATGGCTATCTACATGGATTTACGTTTCTTTCCAGGCCCGTTCGGAATCAATGGCATCTGTCTACTCGGGCGCTGGGGAAGGCACGAGGGGTAACGTGACAGTTCGAGGCGAGGTGCAAGTATCCTTGCTGTATAACTACCGGTTGGGAGCGCTGGAAGTAGGCGTGAAGAAATGCCGTGATCTGGCACCAGTTGATGTCAAAAGAAACCGATCGGATCCTTACGTTAAGGTGTATATTTTTTTGTTTCTTGATGCTATAAAAGTTAAAATGACAGACCAAGAAAGCTACATTTTGTATGAGAGGAAGAAGAATACTTAAATTAATGATTAAGTATTCTTTTTTATATTTTATAATATTACGTGGTGGCCGAGTGGTTCGAGCAGTTGCCTGCGACGCAAAGGTCGCAAGTTCGAATCCCGACTGTACCAATGAGTTTTTCTGAACTTAAGTACAGTGATTAGTCACACCACGAGCTTTACGGTGAAGGAAAACATCGAGAGGAAACCTGCATACGTCTGAAGAAATTCAAAGGCGTATGTATAGTCGTGCTTGAGTAACGGCGATGGACTCGCCATCTGTCACGTTGGCACCTAATATACCTCTGGCGGAAAGTGGGTGTGTGGGTATTACCTATACACCTCTGCCTACCCCTTCGGGGACCCTTGTGGGAAGGCGTGAGGATATATTATTATTATTATTTTATTATAATATTATCTTTTGTATTCCTACTGCTACTTAGTCCTACCGTAACACCAAATGACTAAGATATTATTAAAGTCATTAAACAATTATTAAGAGCAAAATAGTTATGTGTGAAAAGCAAATAACTATTTTAATAGGAAGATACTTCTTGACGAAATATCACTAAGCACAAACAGAATCACGAAGTCTAAAGCCCAACTTTGTCGTGTTGCAGATGTACTTGTTACCAGACAAGTCCAAAGCTGGCAAGAGGAAGACCAAGGTCAAGAAGAACACGCTGAGTCCTGTGTTCGAGGAGACGCTGAGCTTCGCGCAGCCGCTGGCCTCGCTGTCCGCGCGGACACTGTGGCTGAGCGTGTGGCACGCGGACATGTTCGGCAGGAACGACTTCCTGGGAGAGGTGACGCTGCCACTGGCCGACGTCGTGTTCGACGACCCCGCGCCCACGTGGTACAAGCTGCACGAGAGGGTTGGTCATACTTGTTTTACAAATACCCTGCCGAAAATCGCCATTAAATAATCGCGATTTAATCCAATATGTTCGATTATTACTGATGTGAAAAATCATGCTATCTCCCACACTCTTCTTAAATGCATCCGACTGGAAACTTGTTGCTTAGCCCAGCACAGTCGCTCAGCAGACATGGCGTGTTAAGAAATTGTGAAGAGGAATCATTTAATGCCAAAGACATTCAAAGGTTGCAGTTTCGAAACCAAATACCTACTTATGATGACCTACCTATTATAAGCTTTGTTATCATCAAGGATTGTAATAAAGTGTGTAAAGACTAATATGTTTTAAACTTTTCAGACGGAACAATTTGACGAGCAACAAGGAACACGCGGTGACCTGATCGTGGGCCTAAAGTTCGAGCCCCACGATACTGGCGCCATGCGGGGCAAGGGGACTCTTCACGTGCTCGTCAAAGAGGCCAAGAACCTAGTCGCTACAAAGCCGAATGGTCTTGCCGATGTATTTTGTAAAAGGTATGTTACGTATTTTACGTAGAAAGGAAAAGACAATTAAAATATCAACTTGTCAGGATTGTGCATGTTCTATAATCCATCATCGAGAGCTTTAATGGATTAATGACTTATAATGTATAACCGTGGTGGTCGAATGATTCGAGTCGTTGTTGTCTGCTGCAAGTTCAAATCGTGACTGTACCAATGAGTTTTTCAGAAGTTAAGTACAGTGATTAGTCACACCACGAGCACGGTGAAGGGAAACACCGAGAGGAAACCTAAATACGTTTGAAATGAAATTCAAAGGCGTATGTATAGTGCTTGAATTACGGCGATGGACTCGCCATCTAAAATATATCTCTGGTGGAACTTGTATTTACGGCTATTGACTATACTTCTGCCTGCCGCTTCGGGTACCCTTATGGGATGGCGTGAAGATATATAATTATTTGGTATGTGTGTCAGTTACTTGCTGCCGGAGCGCGGGCGGCTGGCGAAGCAGAAGACAGGGGTGGCGCGGCGTACGTTGAGCCCGCGCTGGGAGCACGCCTTCACGTACCGCGGCCTGTCCCTCGCCGAGCTGGGCACGCGCGCGCTCGAGCTCAGCCTCTGGGACCGCGACCGGCTCGCCTCCAACGACTTCATGGGGGCCGTGCGGCTCTCGCTCGGCACTGGTACTTGCACACTCATTACAATTAATCCATACTCTTTGTTCCATTCATTTTTGCCCACAACTTTTGCACATAAAACTAATTTATTTTTTAATCTACTACAAATATTTTTTATCTGTCGTAATATCCCAGACAATAACATTATCTGACACTTAAAAAAACATGGTGAGCTTTATTATCTAGATCGCTTTGTTTGTTGACAATTAATCGGGCCTACGTTGTTCCCCCATACTTGGGTACTATTGCTGTAACGAAAAAATATTGTTATTGTATATGCCTAATGATTTGAAAAGAGTAACCATGGAGTTTCTTGCCGGTTCTTCTCCATGGAAGCGACCAACCCGAACCGTGCTTCTTTTTCGACGTTTTATAAGTGCCCACCTGGGCCTATGTGAAATAAAAAGATTTTGATTTGGTTTGATTTGAATCGTGTTCCACCCAGGAAATGACCTGCTAGATTATATGAGGTGGGGATGTTTACTGTTAACAAATATAATTACATATACGTTAAACAATTAATGAAATGTACCATCACGCCGAGTGTAGAGCGTCAGTTCTTTCTAGCCTTACAGTCATCACAGACCTCTCTCTCTCCATCCACATTCATCGGTCTATTCATACATGCTCGCCGGTTAAGAGTACTCTTGACGTTCCCATCCTTGAGTGTCCAATCGATGTACAATTATATTTCTTTATTTTCCAGGCCAGTATATGGGTGCTAATGTAAATTGGATGGATAGCGTGGGAAAAGAAGTGGACCTCTGGCAGACCATGATGAATCGCCCCAACCTGTGGGTTGAGCGCTCCCTACCCCTCCGACCTCAATTGAACAACTAAGTACAGATGTACAAAACTATATATTTCTCGTATCTTAATTGTGTAAATGGCTGTACCTGGTGTCAGGCACACATTTATTATGTAATCACAATACACCGAATTAGCATGTAGGTACCTACATAATTGATAAAAGCATTGTATTTGCTAAACAAGTTGCCATTTGTGTGGACAATATAATGATTACGCCTAATTTAGAAAGTGGACTAGTTTAATCTGAACATTAAGTCTTTTTTGACAAACATTTATGGAACGAACCTTATTTGAGACGATAACAATGGAACATTTCTGAGTAGTTTACCTTGGAATACAAGGTTTGGTTTGGCCAGTGACTTGACTATAAATAAATAATTGCCTGATTTATTTTAAACTTCACATACATTAAGAATTAATAGATATTGCGGGGTATTTTCAATTTCCTATTAAATTTTAAAAAATGGCGACTTCTAGTCATGCCAGATCCGTTTTTTGTCTTGTCTATGGTTAAATACGCCATTTCGCCAAACTAACAAACTTTGTCCAACAAATAACATTAGATAGGTACCTATGGATTTGTATTGAGAAAATAATCTCAGCATTACATCGAACAGCCTTACGGCTTAAAATAGTTGTAACTATTACCTTCTATACCTTCTTTTACTTACCTTTATTAATATTTAATATTTCTTCAACTTTAATGGTAAAAATTAAGTGCCAATAACTTTAATCTTCTACTTATACTCATTCTAGATTTCTTATTTTATAATGTTGGTATTATGTGATGTTTTGGATGATGTGAAACATTTTGATATTTAATTTAATTATACATTCCAATCTTGTGATTAATAAATTTCATTTGAATGTTTATTAGTAGCTTTAAAGATAAATGACAATAAATGATATATTATTATACCTAATCATAATGTAACTGCCGGAAATATTTAGATGTAAATTAAGTTAATGCATTTATATTAGTTTAATAATGTACAAATTGTCTACATGAGTTTAAGGTTTAAGTAAGCTCATGCGTAATGTGATTTTATTATATGTATAATTTATTCAAAATCCCGCACGACTGTAGGGACTTGTGAATAATAGGTTTGTGTGGATTCAAACGGTAACGTTACTCAGACGTCCATCCATAGTTTGTTTAAGTAAAGTTAAGGGTTTATTCTACTTATCACCCCTTGTTAGCAGTTTATCTAATAGCATTACTATTTTTATATACCTACTTATTATAAAATTTGGAACGATACGAAAATAAAAATCCTACTTTGAGTTTCTATTTTTATTGCTCCACGTAGGTACTGATAGTGCAATCAATGCATTGGCGAATAAGGTTACTTGTTAGTCGTTACCCACACCCACTTTCCGCCAGAACTATATTTTAGGCGCCAACGTGACAGATGGCGATTCCATCGCCGTTAGTCGTTACTCAAGCACAATTGTATATACGGTAAATGAATTTCTTCTTAAACGTATGGAAGGTTCCTCTTGTTTTCCTTCAGTCAAAGCTCGTAATGTGACTAAAATATAATATCTAGAAAGTAAAGCAACTGACATCAAAAAGTGAGACTAGGTAGGAGACGAGAATGAATGAAAATATCATTACCTCGAAATAAAAAAAGGACTGTCGTTCGTCGTTATTAAATACATAATTTATTTATTTTTTATTTATTTAAAAAACTTCCTGCAAAATCATTTACACAGGCGGACTTAATGCCGAAGGCATTCTCTACCAGTCAACCTTTGGGTGATGCAGAGAAAGATATGGCAGGCTATAGAGGGGATAAAAAACGGGAAATATTAATATGACTGAATATAAATTATCCAATATAATATCATACATGTACACGCATAAATACATATATATATATATATATATATAAATACTAATAAATAGATATGAAAATATATATAATAATAAAATAGTAATAAGTAAATACTAAACTACACACAAATAATACATATAATAAATACATAAACATAAATAGATATCATATCATAGACATAAATACCTACTACACAGAATCTGCATTGCGGAGGTAATACTGCTTCACTTTTGCCTTAAAAGCATCCCGGCTGTTGGACATCCTGATTTCCGATGGGAGCGCATTCCAAAGTAAAACGGCTTGGATAGAAAAAGAAGAATGAACGAGGCTTGAGCTATGAGAAGGACAGAGAAGAAGACGATTGTCAGCAGAGCGTAAGTTAATATCATGGTTCCGGCAACGATACTGGAAGTGAGAAGTAAGGTAAGATGGGGCATTAGGAGACTGAAGAAGAGTGAAGAGCATCGTCACAGTCCGTAGACTGCGTCGCTGACGAATAGATAACCATGATAGTTGGGAGCGGTAAGACGAGACGTGATCAAACTTACGCAAATTGAAAATGAATCGAATGCAATTATTGAGAAGTCGGTCCAATTTATTGAGTAGATCTGCATTCAGGTCGGTATAACACACATCACCATAGTCAATCATGGGGAAGATTAAAGTCTGCACAAGCATTGTCTTGGTTTTAGTAGGGAGAAGATTTCTTAACCGATAAAGAGATCGTAGTGTACCGGTCACCTTGCGACAAACGTCCGAAACCTGCGCTTGCCACCCTAGAGCAGCATCAATGTACAAACCGAGATCCTTCACCGTAGGGCTGATTGGTATAGTGGCCCCATTAAAAGTAATTGGAGCCAATACAGCCATATCCAACCTACTTAATATGCGGGAACTGCCGACTATGATTGCCTGTGTTTTCGCCGCATTTACTGCCAGGCCAAAGCGATCGGACCACTTTTTAATTGAGTCTAGATCTCGGTTTATATCATTGATAGCTTGCTGCAAATTCTGTTCACTGGCTTGTGAGTAAATTTGAAGATCATCGGCATAAAAATTATACGTACACTGAAGCTCGGAAGATAGAAGGTTAATAAACAAAGAAAATAGAAGTGGAGAAAGAATGCCACCTTGTGGAACACCAGAGCCTACGTCGCACCAACCTGATGAAGATTCATCGATGTGAACCGACTGCTGGCGTCCTTGAAGATAGCATTCCAGTGATTTGGATGAGATCATAAAGTGGGAGAGGATGGATAGTAGGATGTCATGACTGACCATGTTAAAGGCATTTGAGAAATCTACTAGGACAAGCACAGTTAACTTCTTGTCCTCAAAGCCCGACCTTATATCACCAGTCACTTTAAGTAAAGCAGAGACTGTACTACGACCAGGACGAAAACCCGATTGAAGTGAGCTGAGTATATTATTCTTATGTATAAAAAAAGACAACTGTTTGTGGACACAGCTCTCAAGAACTTTGGATAGAAATGGAAGAATGGATATGGGGCGGAAATGGTTAGGCAATGAAGGATTGGGTACTTTAGGCAGCGGACGAACAAAGGCTTTACGCCATAAAGTGGGAAAGGATCCGGAATTCAAGGAGAAGTTAATTAAATGTGTGATCGCGGGAATAATTTGGTCTAGGATCATAATTATCATATATCTGCTGATGTTGTCACAGCCCATAGCCTTAGAATTAACATACTCCTACTTATGATGTGAATGAAAGGTTGCAAGGATGTTTGACGCAAATAAAATACTGAACGGAATTGAATGAAATATGGCACAATGCATTCATCACTAAAGATAGATATGGATTATTCCAAAAAATATCTGGAATATGAAATCAAAAAATACGCGGGTGAAACAGTACTATAACCTATTTATATCACGGCGCCAGGGATGGTTTTAGAATGAAGTACCATGGTACGGCAAATGAACAAGCTTTGCAAAATAGTGTCTTCAATTTACACAGTTACAACAACGACTATTATTACTAACTGTAATTAATACATAAAATTTTATGAATTCTTAAAAAAAAATATTGTGTTTTTATGTGTCGTGTCATTTTATGTCATATTAGATCCCAACCAAGATATTAAAATAATCTAAACCGAATAAACTAAATCACATTAGACAATATGCGTATCGCTAATCTCATTTAATTCTTAGGTTGGCAGTTGGCACTACCTAGGTACCTAGCACAGGTTTTTTGACTTTAGGAATCCTTCGTTGCTAACGAATTATTAAGTAGGTACATACGCATAAATACGTAAACACTATTTAGATTTTTGTTTTAAAGCATTTCCTTTTTTGGTCTTTTGTTATATTTTATGCCATGATATGAACATTAATCCTTCAGTAGTATATTTTTAATATTTTAATAACATTTTATATATTGCATAAAAATCATGGTGTTCATCATAAAAAAAAAAACATGGTGTTCTTCAATCCTAAGCAGTAGGTAAATGTAAAATGCTTCTACGTACAGTCTACGCCAGTGTTAATGTATATCGTAGGTATTTATTGAAATGTCCCAATAAAACGGCACACGTTCTTTTTGTGATTTGCATCATAGACAACTATTAATATACTAGAGAGGCATACTCTCTGGCTGGCAGGGAGGAATGATTGTCTGTGGTAATAAATAATGTTCAGTTCATTCATTGATTAAATTAAATTTAAAGTTAGAAACAAGTTTTGTTTTTCTCATTATTTTCGCATTGTTTTTTGTGTAATTAAGTTTCGTCAAAATATATCTTGAATAATATTTCATTCAAATAAGATGGGCACATTAACAGAAAATTATTTTATATATCTTTGTATCTTTTTATCGATTTTAAAATCAGGTAAGATACTGGGCGTTGTTTCTATTGAATTCGAATTTGTTGTTTACATTATTTCTAATTTTGTTTGACTTTTATTTTGTTTCTAGTAAATAGTATTAATTGTTATCAATGTTCGGGGACGGATTCTGAACATCCTTTTGAATGCAATGAATTCTTAGAGACAGATACAAATCTGGCACCTAATGATTGTGCATCAATACATAATGCTCAGTATTGCATAAAACACGTTGGGAGGTTTGAAGGTGAGGTTCGGTTATTCAAATTGGAGCTCACAGGTGGATGTAATTACTAACAAACTTTGGGATAGTAAAGTTGCATTGGGAAATAGGTTACTTGACACCATAGAATTTTGTATTGTTGCTGTAATATAATTTAAAAAAATAAGTAATAATATCTTGGAACACTTCCACAATAACTGAATACTGAACCTACATTTTCTAACAGATAATACAAACTGTGGGACCGCATGAAGATATTTGATAACTATTGTTCTATTAAATAAGTTATACCTCCAGTGATAAGCACCATGCACATTTGAAAAGAGTACTGACATAAAAGGGTAGCGAGGGAGAGATTCTGTTATTAGTTTTGTATGGAGGAATTTATATGTTTTTTTTTCATAATAGTTATCTTCTAAAAGTTTTTCCCAATAACATTTTAACCAATAATAAAATGTATTACCAAATCTAGGTGCACCAATAGAATGCTTTCAATGCAACTCTTCGTCTTCTTTGGAGTGTAGTGACGGTTTGATGAACCTGGATGGGGGGATTCTGAAGCCAACATCATGCGATCATGTCTATAATGCTAAATACTGCATTAAACTAACAGGTTTACTAATATTCAAATGGGTTGTCTTGTTGAAATTTCACACCACACACAATACTTTGGTTTGTTGATGTAATTACTAACACTTGCACAGGACACAAATTTGCATCCTTCACATTAATATGTGAAGTATATATGCATGTCTACTGGGAGAGGATCAAATGTAGCAAACATTTGAAATAAAAATCTTAAATGAGGTTTTATTTAAAATTTTTATTATTAAGTTGCTTCTAGGATCACAGCACTGTTATAATAATAAATAATTGGCTTTGGTTTTGCTTTGGGGAACTGAACAATATGAACTAACTGGTATGTATATATAGAATGTTGTAATTTGCTTTATGTTGGCAGTAAAGTAACTTGGTGTAAAACAAAATAATTTCATATTCCAGGTGGCATTAGTACAAAGAGATATTGCTCATCCTTAGACCTGGGAAATTTCTGTAACTATGTACAACAGATTGGGGACAAGTTGGAGTACAGGACCTGCATTTACACATGCAGCACAGACGGCTGCAATGCTGCTGCTACAATGAAAATATCTGCAGTATTGGTTATGGCAGTTGCATTAAACTGTTTAGCATTTTATCCTCACATAGCAACTTTCCTTGGATTCAAGTAACAGCAATAAAACAAAAATATTTTTTTAATGCATATTTTAAGTTTGCATTAACATTATACAGATATATATCATCACACATCCAAATTCCCTAAAAGGGTAGGCAGTCTACACTCACAAACCATTTAGTTTCTCTACAATTGGCAGATATGAGTGATTTAAACCATTTATTTGTATTTAATTAGATAATAGCATGAAATAAATATTTTTTTATTTGTCTGTATACTGTCATTAATTATCAGATGGTTGAATGTTTTCAGTTAAACGGAACACATAAAGCATGGATACTTTTATTAGACTGATATTTTATACATGAAATACAGTTAGTGTTAGTGTTTGCAACACTTTATAAGACATTCCAATAATTAGGGTTAAGCATTTATTTAAGCTACTATGTATGTCAGCTGATTTTTGTTTGTTTAAATAAGTACACATAGGTAAGTAGTACTTGAAGTTATTGTAAGATAAGATTGATTAAAAAAATTACTCTTTTCCAGAGGCAGCTTAAATGGAAATTTGTTCATTTATTTTTTAATGCAAAAATAATGACTAGATATGGATGATTTTAATGTATGTAATTAGCAGTAATAATATCTATTGTAATACATTCCCTACCTTGTGTAGCTAACATTGTATCACAGCAATGCCAAGATTTGACCACGTTTTACCTGACTGATTAGCAGATTATTTATTTACTGTTTGTATATTTGTATAGAAGAAATAAAGCCTTTTTTAACAATAATTATTTTTTTTTTTCAATATAAGGAATTACGCCTGTTGCTGTGACACGTACCTAGGTTTTAAACCACCTAAGCACCTAAAACCTTGGTGCGTGCCATGATTACAGTCATACCATTGCAAACATTAGGATCTCAATAATCATCAGATTTATAAACTTACGAGCTTATAAGGTGAAGAAATTCATTCGAAAATATCCGTAGCTTGTAAGGGATGGCAGCAGACTGGCTATCTTTCACGTTGACACCTATATCCGGCGAAATGTACCTGGTACATGGTATATCATCACTGCCTATCCCTACGAGCTCGTGGGAAGGCAGAGAGAAAGAATCAATACAGTCAAACATTTATTGAAAATTTGTGCTACACAAGCATGATATAAAAATACATAATAAATATTAACACCGACTTAGCCAAACAATCATTAATCCAGTTAATGCATATTAATACTTTTATTTTCTTACCCTATTAAACATTACGCCTTTACTACGAGTGGAATGTAACACTTGATACCAACATCTCCATGTAACTCTCATTCTAACTTTTTGTATCAACTATGTATTTGACAGACCAATTAATTACACGATTGTATCTTAAATTCACACTTGCGATAAACAGTTATATTCTAAAAGGAAAATATTACAAGCAATTACATTCCAGAATGTAAGCAAGGTGAATGCCTTTAGACCTTAGCACACTCTTAAACTAAGTTGCTAGGCATTGAAAATTCTAAATATTATTTATGCATATAAAAAGTTCAGGCAACCTTTTTGTACCAATTCATCTGCCATTTATGTCGTGAAAGCATACTGCATTCTAATAAAAGAGTAGGACCAAAAGAACTTTCAACGCAATACAAATGTAAACCCAACAGATAACACTACTGGATAGATCAGACTTAATTGATTTAAAACAATCACTAACAAAATGTCAACTTAAATTAATAAAATGGAAGTATTATCATAATCACTACATACAAAAAAGTGCATTGTAAAAAGGTGCATCGTAACACCAAATACAAAAAAAAACATCAAAAACCATAACGGTAAACATAATAACCCTGATTTTCATTGCACAAAATTATTTCGAAAATATAATCAACTAAACAAACTTGAAAATGATAACGTGTAAATTTGTGACATTCGACTATTATGTCATGTTTTTTATTAATTAAACATTGTTTCAGCATCGGTAGAAGGTCTATTCGTAGCACTATTCTAAAAATGAGGCCTAATAAATTGTATACACTCAGGTAAATTAAATAGCCGGCGTACGTTTGCTAGCATTGCCAACCATAATAAAGCTAAGATTATAGGAATGAATACGTTCCTTGCACGAATTGCATTTGGAATAAGTTGTAAAATTGAAGTAATTTTCAGGATAACTTATCACATCAACCATATTTACCAATAATTGCATTTGTATGTTAGGAAACTTATGAATAAAACAAAATATTTCAAAATGGGATCCCTATCATAGGACCATAAGGAACTAAATCTTGACTCAGATGTGTCCCATGCTTCACGTAGGCAACTTTAAAGAATAAAATGAAATTAATAAAAAATAAAAACGACAATAATAACTTAATGGCTTGAGCGCTTTTCACGAATAGATCAGTGAGGCGTAAAATTGCTAATTCTTAAATTTATGTTCCTATGATAAGCCCTTAAACAAAGTGTTACAACTAATTAGTAACGAGGTGATCAAAAGAAAACCTTATACACTGGGTTGATGTTAATTGAACCGTTGAGTTATTGGTAGATAGATAAGCAACGACTATTTTAGGCCAATGCATCAAGCAATATCCTTTCGAATAGACAACGACAAAAGCATTTCATTTCCCGACATAAAAAGTTTCTATTTTTATTTCATAACATCACGTGATATGAAATATACAAAAAATATGGACGAAATTTCAGAATATTGAATGAACAAATAAATAAATAAGAATCAATTATGATGAGATAAATAGGGTCACTTCGTTTTAAACTGAACCTTTTCCGCATAGAGTATACACCTTTGTATAGAATAAACATCCATTATACCAAAACTTGTAAAGAAATTTCGCAATATACCGGATCATGCGAGTTCAATAAAGACCCATCAGCGAATGTAACTTTTAAGACAAGAATTATGTGAAATTATCGAAAGCTGCTATTTTTACCATTTCAACATGTAATCCTCCCAGATTTTAACGCGCTAAGCTAAGAAAGGTCACTTCTGATGTAACACCGAATGATGTTTAGCAACAGACTTCAAATTGTAGCAATATAATGACTCCAAGCAATGCTTTGTTGCTCGGCCAATTTAGGAGGCATCGCGTTGCTTTGCTTGCAATGATGCCACTTGTTGTTCCAGCTCGCGCACTCGTTGCTGACTGTTCTGTAGCTGACGCTTCACGATTCTCAGCTCTTCGCCTTGGCGGTTGAACGCCAGGCGTAACTGAAAATTAGAAAAAATATATAAGCAATAGCTTTTAAAGCTCAATAAAATTGCATTAACTGTTCGCAACTCCAACAAATAAAATGTCGCAATCTTTTTATCCATGAAGCTCGATCATTATTTCGGATTTCACAGCTTTACGACCTCATAAGAAACTTGTAATTAATAAACTTCACGAGTATTCACTAGATGCATAGTAAGACATAGTAAGACATGTCCAATAAACTGCATTACACATACATCGACAGACGAAACACAAAAAACCTTAAGTATAATTATCCTACTATTATATAAACATATAAATGCGAAAGTTTGTAAGGATCTTTGTTCCTCTTTCACACGAAAACAACTTCATGTAATTGGAAGAAATTTTGATATTATTAGCTGGATTAACGCATAGGATGTATTTAAAAAAGGAATGAAACCGCAGGGGCTACACAGCAGCTAACTATATATGAATGTGCTGTTTACCTCATGTTCGGTACTGAACACATCTCCTTGGTTAATCTGCTTGTACAGTGGCACCGGCTCTGAATCACCGGTCTGTTTGCCAAACATTCGCTGCAGTTGGTGGAACTTCGTGTTCTGGTTTGCGTTCGTCTTCTGGGACTTCTCTGATACTTGGATCTATAGATATATATTATGATATGTTACAGTGCGTGCATTGACAGGAAAAAACGGTTAAATGAAATCGTGTGCGAGAGAAGGTATGATTTTGAAAGAAGTCACTCATTATTTTAAGAATGTAAGTGGGAAGACTGTTAGGCTAATAATGGGTCGTAACTATCCATTTACTGCATGCAATAATGATTTATACAGTGTATTTTATTAGTATTCAATGTTGGAGAGTACAGCCATATTCATTCCCCGATTAACGAGGTGACAAATGAGATATCGGCTGTAGTTTTTGCGTTCAATTACCTGGATGTTCCTCCAACATTAAAAATGTTATTAGCTAGTTGTAATTGTGGGATTGTTGCAGTCAGACTATTTTAGTACAATTTACATAAATTTTACAATTTAAATAGTTACCATTTCCCTTATTATGATTACTAGGTGGCATTAAAATTATCAAATTAAATTATAAAATTATATAATTATAAAAATTATCAAATTATTGTTTCTTTCTGTAACTTTCACGTTCTCATAAATTCAATTTCCAATAACTCTTGAGAGGCGAGACAAAGCTTAAAATGATTACATTGATACATCGTGTGTATTATGTATCCGTGTTGTCGTATGTACCTGCAGATCGTTGTCTTGCAGATCGCCGGCGGGTTGCCACGTGGCGAGCGGGCGGTAGTCGGGCGTGGTCTCGCGCGAGAGGAATGCGAACTTCTTGCGGTTATTGGCGTCCTGCGCCGCCAGCGCTGGGGACTGCTTACCGCCCGCGCGAGGCTTGTGCGTGGAGATTGTCACTCCTGCAAAGTACCTTAGTACTAAGTGATTTTCTGTTGTTGAGTTTTTACAACTCAGCTCGTGGATGGAGTAAATTACTTGAGTCACACCACGAGCTGTAAAACATTGAAAGGAAACCTGCATACGTTTTCGAAGAAATACATTGACGTATGTTTGTATAGTTGTGCTGGAGAAACAGCGATGAAGCTTAAACTATATCTCCGGTAGTAGTAGATGTGGTTACTACCTACACACCTCTGCCTATCTATCCCTACGGTAATCCTTATGGGAAGGCGCGAAGATATAACATGAACTGACACAGAAAAGCTATGATGAAATAAATGCTGATTAAGAATGAACAACTCTAAGGGGTACTGACCAGTCTTCATGCTGATGAGCAGCGGCGGCGCGTTGATCCCGCTGAGCCAGTCTCGCGCCGATAGCGCCGGCAGCGGCGCCGACGTGTCGGGGAACAAGTCGTCCTATACAATGGACATAGGCAGTGTCGGGTTAGCAAAGCAAAAGCCTGTAGCAAAATCTATGAAACAGTTCATATTTTACCAATGTACATATCCCTTACTTCGCTATAAGGTATTAATTAAATAGAATACTTCCATTCCATATAAATAGGCCCGTAACATTACTCTGGGCACAGGCCTGTGGCGATTATATTCTCAAGTTTTCATATGCGCAAAAAAATTTTTTTTTTCTATGTGCTAATGAAGTTAATGAGCTCTGTGCCAAACTTAATTAAATTGCGTTCAGTAGTTTTCTCGTTCTTGAGTAACAAAAATCGTCGGAAGCTTTTGCAATTTATCCTTACTAATATTATAAATGTGAATGTAAGTTTGTTACGCTTTCACGTAAAAACTACTTCACCGATCATCATGAAACTTTGTACACATATTCTTGGAGGTATTAAAAGTAACATACGATTTTATTTTAAAAAAATACATTTTTACGTAAGATATATAAGCCTTCCACGTCGACGAAGTCGCGGGCACAGCTAATGATACATATTAGTAGAATATAGTTCGATACATCTAATGTAGATAATATTTACCTGGAAACAGTCAGACTTCCTCGGCACTATCATAGAGATGGGCTCGCACAAGCCACGCGAGGTGTGCAGCTTGTAGAAGCGGAACACCTCGCACGACGCCGTGTTAAGGCCACGCTTCGGCATGAAACCCAGCCCGCGCTGTTGCAACATACACATCATTATTTACTCTATATTATACACAATAAATAAATAAATAATAAATTATATATTCATTACGTAGAGTCGTTTCACGGTGCCTACTGCCCGCCTGACGATAGGCGGTTACAATATTGCCGGCTAACGTATGGTGTGTCATAACACGTGAACCGCCTTTCTACATATCCACATATACCGCCATCCAACTATATCGTGATATAGTCTTTTTTCATGACAAACAAGCATACTGCCCGCCTAACGACAGGCGGTTACAATATTGCCAGCTTTATGCTAGATAAAGTAGCCTAGCAGCATAGACCCGACTTCCACTAGGAGTTCTAGAGAGAAAGCTCATCCAGCACAGGAATACAACACTACCCAGAAGCAGTACCATTTGTCTGCGGGGAACTCTATCATGAACTTGTAATATAAAGAATGTACACACCTGTGGATTCCCAGACAGAAATTGGTTGAGGAAGTGCACATATGGTGGTTCGTCCACCACCTCGTAGTATCTAATGTTCCCGTCACCCTTTCCAGCGAGGTACACCTGCAAAATGAATCGTTAAAATGAATTCGTATCGATACTCCCAACCTAGCGTGATTATTTAAATTGTTTAAATTAACAATTGGACTCAGTAGATCGCGCTGAGATCATGTGTCAATGCTTTTCACTCATGTGGAGCAGCTAGTCATATTAATAAGCGCATAGTATTTTTTAGGACTATACTTAAACCTGCGCATTAGAAAATGCTACTTTCTTTAATTGTGACAGCTGCTATGTGTATTTACAAAGAATATAACGCGAAAAATACGTTTTTATCACATGTTAACGTGAACAGCCCCAAACAAAAAATAACTGTATTTTTTTTTATACGACAAGAGTGACAAACAAGCTTACGGCCCACCTGTTTTTTTTTAATTAATACTTGAAATTTCAATCCATTGATTGGGAGACCAAACAAGTAACGGTTAGTAAATGTGTATTGTAATATGTATTGCCCATACCATGTTAGTATCGTAGTCGTAGTAGGGGAACACGACGCCGGAGGAGCTATCTATGGTCTCAGTGAGCAGCGGCGCGCTGAGGTCGTGCTGGTCCCACAGCGCGTACTGGCGGTCGCTGTAGCGCGAGAAGCCAGTACTGAGCACCTTGCCTTGGCCCAAGAAGGTGCACTTCGATGCCTTCGTGCCCAGGTGGCACCGACCCTCCTACACACAGAAACATTTATTTATATTAATTAGAAATATTATAAATAAAAATAAATATAACATATAATTACAAATAGTAAAAAAATATAATATATATGTTTTGAGATTAATATATTTTTATATACATATTAAAATTGTGTTATATTTTATTTTTCCTTACCCTCTTTGATATATGCCCTCATATGCTATTTACGCCTTCCTACAATGTTCTCCCAAGGAACAGACAGATATGTAAGCAGCAACCTCTATTCGTCGCTTATATTTAGGTTCCAAAGTACTATCGAGTCCATACATGTTTCTCAAGCACGTATACGAATACGTGCTTTAGTATGTCTTGCTATGTCTAGGAACAACAGTTCTCATGTTGTGGTGTATAAACCTTGAGGTGGTAGCAGATTGGTTTAAATAGTATAAATAACTAGCTGCCCCGCCCAGCTTCGCCCGGGTGAAAAAGTAGTATTTCCTGAAACACGACCGCAACGCCACCTATCGGGTCCAATTGTGATGTAAGCTATCCTATCTTTTAAGTTGGATCAAACTGCACACGGTGTGCAAATTTGGTTTCAATCTTAAGATAGACATATACTGTCGCGGACTTTTCTTTAGAACTTTTAAAGAGGGACAATTCCCTCATACATGATATTTTCGTAACTTAAACCGTTTACACAGCGCACGCAACGGAAGCTCTAAAAAGGAATATTTTTTCTCGTTCTTGCAACATTATTCATTTGTGCTTCGCTCCTATTTGTCGTAGCGTGATGTTATATAGCCTAAAGCCTTCCTAGAGAAATGGACTATCCAACACAAAATTTTTTTTCAATTCCAACCAGTAGTTCCTGAGATTAGCGCGTTCAAAATAACAAACAAACTCTTCAGCTTTATAATATTAGGTGATCTGTACCAATTAATAATAATCTGAACTAAACACCGCGAAAGTTACGGTGAAAGAAAACATGACAAACCTGATTTGATTTGTTGGTATCTTAGAGCCCATCTTTCAGGACTCCGTGGCATTTTGGAATTAGAATTGTGCGGTGGTGTGAGGTAAAGCGACTCACCGATAGCACGAGGCCCGTTCTTGGCTCGATCACGCGCAGCTTCTTATCCTTACACGTGGTGGCCAGGAGGGATCCGTCGCGGTTGAACGACATGCAGTAGATTACGTCGCTGTGGCAATCGATCACCTTCACCGCCTCGCCCTTGCCCACGTCCCACACAAGGATCTGGCCGAGAAATTACACACAGTAACAAACACAAACTAGATGGCGCCACTCGCACTCACACGACATGACATCATATGCCTGTCTATATAGTAAAAAATTGGCGTCGAAATTTTACATAAGCTCATGTGGTTAACTACCAGATCTATACGTCAGTTTTGGTCAGTTCGGCTTGGCTTTGATTCGTTCATACACCGTACAACACGAATCGTATATGTCGAAAAGAATCCTAAGACATCTTATTTGCTCCACTCAGGTATTTGTCCATTATAAAAGTTGCTTATTTACATACATAATATAAATAAGCAGCTAAATACATACTTATCATTCAGAACCTTTCTTTATCTTCACAATCACACCCTCATTCACATTAGTAGATATATAAACAAAGTACCTACTTATTAAAGGAAATGACTTAAGGTCAAAGTTATTAATCATTGTACATTTAAATTCTACAGAAACATACCGCATATTCGGCTCTAAGGTTCCATAATAGGACGATATCAATATCGGCCGTATCATGCGAAAGAACCGTCCTTACGATTACGGTATATCGTTGGAGTAGCATTGCGTGTCTAATGTATATTCCAGTAAACTCCGCTCGATATTGCATAACGCCAATGAGGAAACAGAAAGACAGTATATTTTGCATGACGCGTTTGCTTTCTTTATTGCATATTTATATTTAAATATTACGATAGCCAAAGGAATGCCAAAATATGTGAGTTAAGTTGACTGTCATATTTAAATTATTTCATACAAACAAATAATAACGAAGAAGTCCCAGTGCGAGGTAGACAGAACAGAGTAATTCTAATCTAGACTTTACTTTTATCAACATCACGATCAATCTCTGTGAAATTCTGTCTGTCTGAAACTCTGTCTCGGGAAATGTATGTTAATTAAATATGATGAATTGAATATTAAACAAATGATGGAAATAGAAACGCACTAATAAGAGACTGCATTATTTCCGCTTTACTTCTAAAAGACTGTTTTCAAAACAAAAATTCCGACCGTTCATGAAAGCTAGTAATAATAATAAATGCTTACCAGATAGTCAAAGCCAGCGCTGACCAATATATTCTCAGCGGTGGGGTGCCACTCTATATAGGCGACGCGTCGCTTGTGGCCGTGCAGTTCCACCAACCATTCAGTCAGATGCATAGACAGCCCTCCATCCGGAATATGCCATAGTTTTACCTATAAATATTGAGAATTTGAACGTAAATATTCAAGGCCACGTTTCGTCAATACACCAATTTTCGAAATGGTCGCAAAAGCGATACTTTTTGGAGTAGCCTCTCATTGCATTTACATATATGATATTCAATTTATGTTTCATACATACATATCATCTAGCCGAGACGTCTTTTGCCTCGCCCGCATTAATCTATACTGAACAACGGGCATAAGTAATAGAGGTCTTCTTTCTTATTATGATTGTATTAATACCAAATGTGCCTGCACCACAGATTCGAAGTTCGAGTCCCGACTGTACCAATGAGTTTCCCGAACTTAAGTACAGTGATTAGTCACACCATGAGCTTTACGGTGAAGGAGGAAACATCGAAAGGAAATCTAAATATGTTTGAGAAGAAATTCTAAGGCGTAGACGGCGATGGACTCTCCATCTGTCTTGTTGGCATCTAAAATAAATCTATGGCGGAAAGTGGGTGTGTGGGGTACCAATACACTTCTGCCAACCCCTTCAGGGACCCTTGTGGGAAGGCGTGACGATATATTATGTTATATGTATATATATAAAAAAAAATATGCTTGAACATTCAAATAATATCTAGTGCACGCATAAATACACAATGTTAATCGATAAAAATAAACAACGATAACATTCTAAACAATAACTCTTTTATCGATAAGATAACTAGGCCGATATCATAAAATACCATGCATCAATTACACAGACATCCTGTACATGTGACCTTCTGCTAGGTTAGCTGGAGACATTGAATAATTACGAAGTCCACGAGGGTCCCAATGAGGTGGCAAGTAGTGTTATAATTATAACATCCACATTTAGCTACATGGTGGCAGCGTGATAGGCGTGTATTGCAAGACCGTAATCCTGCGATGAGTAAGGATTTCCATAACTCCATATTTGAAGATAGAAGACGGACTTCTTCATCCCTTATGACCCTAAAGAAAATCCAGCCAAACAGGTCGGCAAGCGCGAGTAACCGCTACATAAAGAGCTTATATTCGACCTTAATAGTATAAAATAAATAAAAAACAGAATGAAATTTGAATCCAAATAGCTACCTTTGTACCTATTAAAGTAATAATCGTTACAGCTAGCAAATTGGGAGACACAAAATTGCGATGTAAAAAAGTCACTAAATTACCGTGCAGTCATCGGAGCATGATGCTATGATGTTATCATTGAACGGGTTCCACTTGATGTCAAGCACTGGCCCTTTATGGCCCGTCACCCGACTGGCATTGAAGTCCAAGCGACCAGTCTGAAATGAAAAGAAGAGTTTGAAATAATATATATCCTCCTACGCAGAAGACAAATTAATCGCTCACCGTGTGTGTATCTATAGATTTACTAGACGAATACAGAAAAAGTATAAAAAAATATATTTCGAAGGTTAAGAAAATTTCAGAAAATACATATTTTGGGCAGGTTTTCTTTACGAAAATATGCACTTATAATTTGGAAAGTAAATTACTTGATTACGCTCGGAGTATAAGACTAATAGGAATGATAGCTACAAATATAAAGAGGCCTATGTTTGAGAACCGGCAATCGTAAATATATTATGTCCTACGCAACTTGGTTATACGCGTAGCGTTAAGAAAGTGGATTTATTTATTTTAAATCTCATAGTACTGAATCTCAACACTGAGTGAAAAGAGAATTCCTTTCCAGGATGAAATCTAGGAAATTCTTCAACATTTCCAGTAACAAAAATGGAAAGTATGATTGAAGCACACGTGCTACAACAAGATAAGAGAGCATTGCCACATAACAATGTACAGTGCTTGTAATTGTACCTAAAGAGCAGCAATTGCTGTAACAACGTCTCGAATTGCGTTAGGATGTTGATGTGAACAATTAACTTGGCAAATTAGAATGTAATATTTCGCTCGCAACAAAACCTTGCGTAATTTAATCTTTATAAATGTACTTTATGAAAGCAGGGAATATGGAGTATTGACGGGTATAAAGTGTTTTAATTTTGAATATAAGAGATTGTTTGCGGATTCTAAAGAGGTTCAAGATATGCATACATATAATTGACAATCAATTTAGTTCCTTAATTATAAAATGCCTAGCTATTACTTAATACTTACAATATGTTGCATTCAAGAAGAAGGTATAGCAACATTTTTACGGTCTTTATTTATAACTTCCGATAGTTATTAATGAATATTTAAAAAAATACAAATTTTCACATGCTCATTGTATATTGAGAACTATATAAATAAGGGTGAAGTATCACGCTATACTTAAAACCGATCCTAAGAAGGTCCTACAAACCAAGCGGGTTAGCGGTAGCGGGCGGAAAGTGTCTATTATTATATTATACCTGCATTGTTAAGTATAATGCAGCACTTTAAATAAGTTTACAATAGAATTATACTTTTATTGCTAGTTCATGCACCGATTTAATGATACGCTGCATAATACAGTACAAATATTCATGTTAATATAAACAATGCGACACCCATAAGGTCCACGGTGACGTCAGTAGCAAGGTCAGTGCGCACAAAATTTACACTTATTGCGTTTGCTAAGTTTATGTTGCCCAACTTTGGCATAGAACAAATATTGGTTTTGACTAAGCGTTGCTAAATAAGCTAACAAACATTGTGGGGAAAAATATTTAGTGTTGTTTAATGTGTAGGACAGACCAAGTACGGTTAACAAAAAAGTTTAGTTCTCTACACAAATATTTTTCTCTAGATAGGTTTTACTATAATCTTTTGGTCTCAGTATATTAGTAGGTAAATACCACGAACCCTTATAGCTTAGAGGACCTAGACTGTTGTCATTAAAAAAACGTTTTTGAATCGGTAGTCCTTATCAAGGTAGCACTACATAACATGTCAAAATATATGGCAAAACTTTTTTTTTTATACAACAAGAGTGGCAAACAAGCATACGGCCCACCTGATGGGAAACGGTTACCGTAGCTTATTTACGCTCACGATACCTAAGTATCACTTGCGCGTTGCCACTCTGTGTTCAGAGTGGCAACATAATAGGTCTAATCCCTTGGTTGCCAACACAATATAACAATCCTAACCCCTCCCCAAGGAGCTCATTACTGGAAACCTTATTCACCACGTAGGAACACCACACAATAAATTGTGTTATTTGGCTACGGACTTCTATAAGGTGGAGGTCCTGCCCCAGTCGGGCAGCTCCAAATTCGAACTTAAAAAAATTAAAAACAACTCCAAACTCATTACGTATTGCTTGTGGCGGCGTTCTTCTATAGGTACGTTTTTGACACCACTATTCATGATAATAGTACAGAGGCCAAACAATAATGCCATTCATGCTTGCGATAGGGATTAAATTACATATCTAGAAATATCTTCCCAACACTCAAAAAATAACCAGACTGATCTCTAAAATATTAACAGGAATTTAAACCTTACCAAAGATAATCGCTCATACATCTTTAAAAAAAGAGTATACACTAGTATTGTAATAAGTAATTCAGCCTCAAATATTTTTATAATAGCAACATTATCACATATATCCTAAATAAATTTGTTTCGTTAATTTCCTGAGCTTACACTAAGCACATTGTTAGCCCAAAACCCAAATGTTTTCTTTGTGTAAGTCATGTTTATCTTCATTATAATGCGCTCGAGTTATTTTAGGCATCCGTAACGTGGTATAATTAAGCCATTGACCCTGTTCTTTGTATGATTTCAAGACAGCTACCAGATCATGGACCAAGACGTGCGTCGCCATCTATAATAAAAAGTGCAAAAAAGACAGATTTATATGACGTTTATAAATCTGTCCCTTTCACACTCATGAATAATGATGCAGGTCAAAAGGCTCGATCGCGTTGTTAAATTAACTTTTTAATACCTACGAACATGTGTGTAAAGGCATATCGTCGATTCCTAGTTGATTTAACATATACAAAAAACCTTGTTATAGCTAAACAAACTTCATGGTGGAGTGAAAGTAAGGTATGTTTCTAAAGAAACATTATATTGACCACCAAGGTCAAGCATTTATTCAAATGTTGGTACTCACGTGATCCAAGGGCAGGACAAGGAAGGCGCCACCTCCAGCGACTTCAGTGACGATCGCCACGAACTTAGGATTGACGGCGCAAAAGTTTGAGTCGTGCGCATTTCTAGTGATCTTTATGTTGTCGTAACAACGTTCTCTTTTGAATGACACGCCGTATACATGGCGGAACTTGGAGCTTCGCACTCCGCGGAACCACACCTGAAAGATTGGTTTACTCTCAAAAAGTATAAGGATTTGTCAGCGTGAGCATGACTTTACAACACGCTAAAAGAACTGTATTTTTGCGGTCGACTGTACATTAAAGATTACATGCGATTATGATGTTGCGCAAGTGTCATATCGACCATACATAATGGATACATGATATTGATTTCCAATTTATTCTAAAATACAAATTTAATAGAAATTACAACCGCATTTATATCTTGTTCCATTTATGTAACAGACAGTTGACAGTATTTAACACCAATCAGCACGGTTTTCTGCGTGACTGTACATACATGTGTAAAAGACGCATAACAGCTATGATTAGTTTTGCATTCAAATTAAGAACGATTTATTTTGTGACATGAAATTAAATTTAAGAAAATCTCATCTGATGGTGAAAACAGAAAAAATAATTGACGCATTGCGTGAGAATTAAAAAAGATTATGAAACATTTTACATACAGTATCTAGTTTAGTATTTGACTTTGTGCGTGACGTCCTGTTAGTGACAACATGTAAGTTTTGCCTATAAGAAAATGCAATCCTATTTATTCAACGAAATCGAAGGCTTAGGCGAAGGTAGTGTTAGTAGACACCCAGTACCCAGTATTTCAAGTATTGATTTACTGGGTGGGTATCGATCCGCTTTCCAGACCACTTTCCTTTAGAATTTAGTTAAAGCACTAATGAAAGTACACGATCGACGTTAAATTCCTACCGATTACGAAATATAACAAAAATCTCTTTAACCTAGTCACGCAATTTATTGTTCTTGTTTAGGTAAATTTGTTAGCTTATTTATTTTTGGTGACTTTAAAAAACTTCCGTTTATTTCAATAAGATATGTGAACATATTTGCATTATTTTATAGCGTTACGTCTATAAACTCAAAACAGGACAGGCCGAAACCCTAACAATCGAATTCAATATGAACGTCACGTAAGTGTAAAAGAGAACTAGAATTTAGCCACCTGTCAGACAGTCAGGTGGCGTGGTCTCGAGGAAATAGTTTATTGTGCCGACCCCAAACAACAAATGAGAGAACGAGAGAGATATGCAGTCAAACATTTTAAATCTATGATTGTAGCGGATGACTCGTGATAAATATACAATAATTTGACGGTCTATTGAGTTTCATGTACCCGTAATGGTTTTGTTCCACAAATACAGTGTAAATTGCTTAAATATTAATAAGTTCTATTCAAACCGAGCTACGCCTCACGCTGTATAGTATATGGAAACATGAATTACATACATCATGAGTGCGACGAAATGATTTGACAGACGCAATTTATTTCCATTTAATACTCACGGAAGGTCACGCTTTTTGCAGGATTCGATACTACTATCGCTCTACTGGTCATCCTTACTAATATTATAAACGTGAATGTAAGTTTGTTTGTTACGCTTTCACGTAAAAACTACTTAACCGATCATCATAAAACTTTGTACACATATTCTTGGACGTATTAGAAGTAACATAGGATACTTTTTATTGAAAAAAAAAATCATTTTTACGAGAGATAAAAAAGCCACACCAACGAAGTCGCGGGCACAGCTTAGCTGCTTAGCTTAGCTTATCTATATAAATAAAAATGAATCACTAAATGTGTTGCTAAGCGCTCTAAAACGGCTGAACCGATGTGGAAGATTTTGTTTTTTTTTGTGTTTGATGAAGTCAGAAGAAGGTTTTTATGGAGAGAAAAAAAATTAAAAATACGAGGAAATAAGTAAAAACTAAAATTTTCTTGACTTTTTACGTGGTACGAAGTTCGCCGGGGCAGCTAGTTATCTGATACATACAGATAAATGATTATGTGTCAAGCACAAAAGTTGTGCTGTCACCCACGCTTAAATGCAAAAAATATTGTCCCATAGGATAATTTCTTGGGTAGTCTCTCATCTAATTCATGTTATAATGCCGTTCTATTTTGTTCGTATTAATGAGTAACAATCGTTCACGGAGCCATACTCATAAACTTTCGCGTTTATTACAGGATACACCAACGTAGCGTGACCACAGAGCACTTATCTCTAACATAATATTAAACTCACCAAGAGAACGTCTACCAGAAACTTTACCTGGATAGTCACTAGTGAGTTTACGATAAGATGTCAAAATTAATAGAAACTTATATAGCGGCTAAGCCGTTGGTATTACCAACTTCTCCGTACATTCAAGACAATACAACTATGAATGTCGATACAAAACCAACACAACCGTCTAAACGCCGTATATTTTACAGCCGAAAGCTAAACGCGTTCATAGCGGTTCGCTGGTCAGCATTAAGATCTTACACTAATGACAACTTGGAGAGCAATTCAGACTGTGGTAGTAGATACTGTAACCAAGTATGTACTGTACCAAGATAATGTTTGTTAGTAGCAACGACTCATCCGATTTTAGAAAATGGTTTACATGTATTTCGTGTCGACTTAAGTTGGTCATCTATAACTTCTACTCGTCTAGTGTACAGTAAATGAGATAATATGTAGTAATATCTACAAAAAGGACATCGAAAACATCCTTACCCTTCATATAATTTGAGGTCGGCACATTGTTTCAAAACTATTCCTAGTTCAAATAAGTTCTTATTGACATAGCTGTAGGGTTTCATATTCCTTCCACCATATACATATGAGCGTTGCTTCCTAGCGCTGCCATAGTTAAACAGTTGAAACAGATTTAAACTATGCCCGTCCTCTACGCAGTAAAATACTTACTATACAACTCACAAATTGTTTTTATTACGTGAGTGAACTCGAGAATTAAGTCCAATTGCGTAATTATGGTAATGAATATTAATTGTCTTCGTTCGGTCTAGTGTTCAAGAGGCGCAGCGCAGGCGCGCTTCTAGCCTAAGAAATAAGGAATTAGATCTTAAGACATTATGTGTCAAAGGGAATTCAGTGATTTATCACATAATCATACATTGAAAACAAACATCATGAAGAAGATGGCTGCAAAATTCTGAGATGAAATTCGTGTGAAAGTCGTGCCGAAGAGAAGCCGACAGATATGCCATGTGAGGTTGATAACTTAGCTTAGATAAGCCTATCGGTCGGGGACTCTTGATCGGGGAAGAATGATCAAATACATAATTTATCTCTACAAATACAATACATCAAACTAAATTAATGAAAAACAAATCATCAAAAAATGTAATTGAACCAATATCTTACATCAATGATAACCTACATCAACAAATATAGGGAGAACACGAGCTGGTAAATTCAAATACATAGTCATTTTCTGTTTATTATTGTACTTTATATAAATGTATATTTATTATTTTTATTCTCACGCAATCGTCAACAAAAAAATTTGGCATGCTCAGCTACGAAATAATAACCAATCTATGGACAAAAATATTGGCAGAAAGGCATCAAAACAGACTACTAGCTGGTGTTGCAAATATACAAAATAATAGAAAAAGTAAAGAGATAGATACCTGTGAATTAGTCATGTTGTCTCCGGTCTACTCGGGTGCAATATCAACGCATGCACTACAATGAGGCGCACTTCAAAATTATACAGTTATGTGCATTTTACATAAAACCATGTACACATACAACATTACACGCAGCTGCCCACAACATGACGCACTGTAACTTAACACTGAAAGTTGCAAATAAACAAAAATGGATGCATTAAACACAAAATAATTAAATAGTGCAAATAAAAATATTTTATAGACTTGTAAGGTTCTTGATGGTCACTATGAAAAAAAAATACATAGTGTGAGATAATATTTGATTATATGTGAGCGTCGAGCGATAGAGTAGAGACGCGTGTCTCAGGCGACAGGCGAAAAAAAAGTGAAACGATACATGTAAACAGTCGTTGCCGCGGATGACGATAAAGAGAAAACTTAATTCATTATTCTGTGCCAATAGAACACATTAAATAATACTGGCCGTGAATGCCGCGTGATGCAACATGCTTATATGCAAAATTATTGAATAGATCTCACATTTGGACAAATTTAAAACTAGGAAGTTACTACACGACCATTTAGCTAAACAAGTGTGCCGACATTTACGGCGGCCCCGTCGGATATCTTTCGCTTTTGGGTTCCCAAACTTTTCAATGGTAATTTGAGATCTGTCTAATCAAGATTACTTATGAACGCTGCCATGTTTTGTGTTACATTAATTGGTGTTGGCAATAATAAAAGTTATAAATATATTAGTATATTGTATATAAATAAGAGAGGGCTAAGAGTCCAGTATGGAATGGCTCCTCTGGCTACCTCGTAAGGGACTCAGATTTTACAATATATATTACGATATATAATATGTACATATGATCGCAGGCTTGTTTTACTTAAAATGTATTGCTATGTTTAATAAGGAACGTCGAGACTGTACACCGTGAACGATTCAGACGTTACAATACATATAAGCATGTATAATAAACCAGTTTGGGGAACCTATTCATCCTAATTACATAATTAAGAACATTAACACTTTAGCCACGAGGTAGCACTTTCCCCCAATGCATATCAAATAAAAAAACTGTTACATTACAATCAGCAAAGCGTGGCAAAACAACGCCAAATTGCGAGCATCCACAACTTTAGCAGCAGGAAGGAGGCAACCGACACTTATGTCATGGTCATTTAAAATAACACACGATTTTGATTGACTCGTACTACTTTTTGTAAGACAAGATGAGCGTTCAAAAATATGGATATTTACTCCGGTTATAAATACAGAGTTCTTCTGAACTTCATTCTTAAGCCTTGTAGGTATATTGCAATTTTATTTTGAGGAAAAGAAATTCGTTTATGGTCGCATCAATCCATACATTTGAAATACTGAAATAACCTACCTACCTATCTAAAAGCTAGAATGATTTGGAAAATATACAGATCGTTGAGTAAATCAAGTACAAACTTAAACGTCTGTACCGATATGTTTTGTATGAAAGGACATACATTTATAAAACCACGAGCTTTACGGCAAAAACAAATTAAAGAAGCCGGCATTCCTTTGAGAAAAGAAAAACTAATTCCCGTATTCACGCTTGCACACGGCGAAGGACTCGCCATGTGACGCCTTGGCACAACCAGATAAGCTGTTTGTAGCACGCATCAGATGAAGGGTCCAATAGTGTCGTCTAACGAACTATGTAGCGGTAGACCTATTGGGCTATCTATTGGGCTGAGCTTAAATTGAAAGATAATATGTTTTATCATTGAAGATTGCTCGTTTGATCTAGGCGCGCGTGCCATAATATCCATGCTAGCCTAGAATTCTAAATCTATACATATCCCATATTTTTTATATCTATAAAATATATATATATATATGTATATATATATAAAATTAGGAAAAGCGCATGCTCGGGGCCAAGTCTAGAGATGGCAAATGTAATTTTAATTTATTTCTATAACATAACATGTTGCAAGTTACATCACTCAGACAGGAAATAAAGGTAAACTGTTAGTTTTTTATGAGAATTTGATTTTAATCTGGCAATCTAAAATATTTATCAATTATATATATATATATATATTTATATATATTTTTCGTGTCCGTGTGTTACTCATTCAACTCCTAAAGGAATGGACCGATTTTGTTTATTTTTTTGTCTGTTCAAGTAGAGTCGTGAACGGTTTAGATATACAATTGGACCCGATTTAGAAAAAAATAAATTTATTATTTTCACCCAAGCAAAGCTGGGTGGGACAGCTAGTCTATAAAATATATTTTTTGTGTCCGTGTGTTAGTCTTCTTCTCCTAAACACCTGGACTGATTTTGATGATATTTTGTGTGTATTCGAAAATGGTTTAGATTTACAATTGGACCCAATATATGGTGCCGCTGTAATCATGTTTCAAAAAGTTTATTATTTTCATCGCTGCTAGTGGCTTAGCTAGAATACACATAAATAATGTATAAATAAGTAGGAGACATTTCTATTTCAATAAAGCAAAGATTTTGGGAGGAATAAATAAAATTACCTAATGGTTGCTTATGGCTCTAGGAAGTGTTTTGTAACACTAATGAATATTATTAACTAATTTAAACAGTGAAGTGAATTATATTATAACTATAGAGGAAGCAAAAGACTTGTATAAGACAAGAATGCATGTATTTTGCACTATTTATTCTATATCTATAAAAAACAAAACACTTTTCTCACAAAGTTGAATATCCAAATGAGTAGTCATAGGCACATTTAGAATATTTATTATTGACCCAATCTATAAATAAGAGATAAAATAGTAATATCTCTTCACACCTTCTCAATAGGGTCCCCAAAGAGGTAGGTAGAGATGTGTACCTACACTCCCACTTTCGACAGAAATTTATTTTAGTTCAATTACTATTTTTGGGCCTGATAGGTGGCAGTGGAATTGTGTTTCCGACAATCATAATATACATTTTAATTGAATTGTTTATTCAAATTGATATTATGTCATTCCTAGATAAGCCCATATTATATCAAGATTAGTCTGGGATGTCAAAATAGTGATGTTGTCACAAAAAAATAAGCTCTATAACATAATATATATAGGATCCCTGTTATGATGGGTTTAAGACAGTGGTGGAAAACAGCCTCTAAGGAATAAGGTTTTAAGGTCAGAGGAAATTGCAAATGTTTGTGACATTGAAAATTGGCTTAGCCACTTGTGCATCAAAGGCCTAGTAACATTGTATGAAATATATTTTGTATAGAAGATTTAGAAATGGGTAGTTAGCTCAACAATGCTTTATCTCAGTTGTGAAGAGAAAACAGACATAACTTATTTTATTTGCTGATGGTACATTACGTCACTAATGCTAAATAAATATAAAGTGGCATTCACTACTTTACTTAAATATAAAAATATCTAAACACATAATTTAATATTATAGAGTAATAAAATATTAATTTGTACATACATACACATAATTTACTTTACTTAAATGCACACTTACATAAAATACCCTGTGGGGATTTCATCATCAAATACCCAGGAACCTTTTGAACATATGATAGTTTTTTTCATATGAAATGTTATGTTCAACATGTGGTTGATTATAGCTTGAATTTATGTTCATAAATATTTATATTTGTAAATAATTACCATATTATCCTGGACATACTTTAACAGTTTTAAAAACAATCTAGTAGTTAAGCATTAAAATTTCAAACACATGGCAGTTAATTAATTTCTAATGGTGTTTCAAAAATTCTAAAAAGCTGAGGGCAATCAATATTTAATACGAGACAACAAAATTAAAGCAAATGCATAGTGAGATGTAATGTTTTATAAAAGTAAAGCTTTGCTAACAGAATAAAAACTAATGTTGCGTCCGCAATATAGGGGTGAGAAATCCCCACGGGGCCAAAAGAACATATTCCAACAAAGCTTATAAAAATATGATACGAGTTCAGAACAGTTCTTACCTTTGCGGCAGGTTTGTTACAAGCTCTCACGTCAACAAGAGTACTCTTGGCAGGACTCTTCTCCACAATATTTATTATCTCCAAACAATTAGTTTCGCTCATCGATTCATCCTTTACTGGAGGCATATCACTTGCAACTATTCAGAAATTTAGGTTCTAACAGTTTTATATGAATAAGAATACTATTTCCCAGTCTATTAAATTAAGGACTCAAATCTAAAACTATACTACTTCAACGTCCGTCTACCGCATTCATTCGGTAAAAGGTAAAAGTGGAAAATCGAATTGATTGAATTGAATGAACGAAATGAGGATTTTAGTTGTTTGATTGAATGACTTGACTGTCAGAGAGAAGAACGACCATAGATACGAGTACAATCGATAGATCTAAAGTTAGCACATGGTGATCTTATTGATATGATGCAGTGATGTAAAACTATATGATGTGTTGAATTTTCTCACATTGTGCACATTATTTACCATTTCGTTACATTTTATAATAAACTTATCTGATTGAAGGAAGCGACGAATTCGAACCTGCGACGCAAAGGTCGCAAGTTCGAATCCCGACTGTACCAATGAGTTTTTTCTGAACTTAAGTACAGTGATTAGTCACAACACGAGCTTTACGGTGGAGGAAAACATCGAGAGGAAACCTGCATACGTCTGAGAAGAAATTCAAAGGCGTATGTATAGTCGTGCTTGAGTAACGGCGATGGACTCGCCATCTGTCACGTTGGCACCTAATATACCTCTGGCGGAAAGTGGGTGTGTGGGTATTACCTATACACCTCTGCCTACCCTTGTGGGAAGGCGTGAGTATATATATGATTGAAGCAAACAATCCCACCTCTATTAGTGTGTAAGTTGTAACTGAAATACTACAAAAAAAAATTGTTCCAGAATACACCGGCGGCCTGATAGCAAGGCGTTGTCGTATTTATGTCTTATGTCCTAGCTAACAATAACACAGCTATCACTCGCACCTTGCCAATTAGATGTCATATATTTATTTATTTTTCACTAATACACAAAGACTTGATAGAAAACATAAGATTGGCGCTACAGTATACCTACAGATGAACTGATTTATGATATAGATATATAGAAATAAATGGCAGTACTGCTGAAATCGGCAGTCATCGGCAATTGTCATCCTGCCCATCGGCAGGTATAAAATGTTGCTCTAATCACAAAATTCGATTTTGCTAGTAGGCAGTTTTTTATTCAGATATTATGTAAGGCTGCTAGACTAGACTACTATTATGGTTGCTAGACTGCATGCATTGACTACCATTATGGTTGCTTGACTGCAATACGTGAAAAGAGTAGGCAGTGCTTATTGCTAAAATAATAATTTAAGGGTATATAAAAATCTAGCTGCCCGCCCCGGATTCACACGGGTGCAATATTGATACTAATGTTAATGTAAAAGATAAAAATGGCTATGGTTGTTTATCCTTCAGAGATAAGTAAATACCACCGCAAACTTTTATATCGATCATTTGAAGATATACTACTCCGTAGTACATTCATTTGATCTATCTTGTATGGTTTACCCAGCGCATGCGATTTAAGCGCACAAAAATATGTCTTTTTTAATTTTTTTATTATACAACAAGAGTGGCAAACAAGCATACGGCCCACCTGATGGGAAACGGTTACCGTAGCCTATTTACGATACCGAAGTATCACTTACGCGTTGCTATAACTATAACACTATAACTCTCCGAACACAGTGTGTGTTCGGAGAGTTATAGTGTGTTGGCAGCACGATGGGTTTAATCCCTCTGCTTCCAACACAATGTAAAAAAAAAACAACTGTGCCTATGCCTACTCATTCAGCTACCCTTGTAGAAAAGTGTAGAATTTGTTATTTTATCTTTAAATTATAGCTGAACGTGCTTAGGTAGTGAATTAGACTCAAGTATTAAATACATAGTAGTCTTTGAATAAGACAATGGGTGTTTGTTTGTGTATATAGTGCCGTGAAGATGAATTTAATGACATTGTGATCTATCAAATAAAGGATATTCAATGTTAATATCATTTGGGTACCAATTATTTTAAGAGCATATAACCTGGGAAGGGTGTATATTGTTGGTCTAATACCAAGACAGTATACATTGTAATCTTTGATACCAAGTAACTACTCCGGTCTTTCTGCCTTCACCGTAATGAAGTCGGCGTGATGTATGTAATCTTGTCTAGCTAAGCCTAATGTAGATACTCCTTTCTTGATATAAGTACTGATTCGCTAATTTCTGATAGCACATGGTATATGTTGTTGAAAGATATATCCCAGATATACTTACTTATTATGTTAATAAAATTAGATATCTAAGAATATAATACAGCAATCATTGGAAATTAGGAAAAAAATACCGCATGACATGACACCAAAGACTACTATTGAACACTGGAAACTCTGAAAACATGACACCGGGCACACGGCGCACACGCCTCTTGGCTTGGGGAACCTGTTAGCTAGCATTGCTTAAAGGCAGGGCGATAACCTTCATTCCACACTATACCTACTCAGCACAACTGGCATAGATAATAACAGTGTTTCAAGTTTCAATATCACACCGGCTCGAGCCCTGCTAGTGAACGAAAGTGTGTTAAATAGCTCCGAGTAGCGTAATTGTGACGCATTTGCTATTCAAAACATGTCTAAAGTATTCAATTTTGGTGCAGGACCGGCTAAATTGCCAGACGAGGTAATACTTGTGGTCTTTAAATGCTTACCTAACCTTTGACAGATTAATTAAGTGGATTCCAATCATAACTTGCTTTTATTTTTAAGGTCTACGAAATTATTAAGAATGAACTTACAAACTTCGAAAATACTGGCATAAGTTTATTGGAAACGAGTCACAGATCATCTACATACCTAAATTTAAACGTTGAAGTGCAAAATGTTGTTAGAAAATTACTGTAAGTATGCAATGAGGTTTTACATCAATGTAAGTATGTGAACATTTATTTGAGGACAAAATGCTTCGGGTCGAGACGTAATACGGCTAGGTAGGTACTTTGCTTGCATTCTTATTAGGTACGTAATATTATATGCATAAATAAAGAAATCATAGATAACGTAGTAACTGAAATTAACACATTAAATGTGGCGCCATCTAATATATCATCTAAATATGAATGCAAATACATACATACTTAAGGTAGAGTTTATTATATTAATTGTACTTTTGTTTATTATATTAATTACTCTTTCAAACTTATAAAATAGATTCCTATTTGTATCATTATATATTAGTTAAAGATTGTGTGGTCGTGTTACCACCTGACCACCATGACCTGAGTTTATCGCGAACAGACAGGCAGGCAGACAGACGCGGCGGGTGACTTGGTTTTGTAATATGTTGAGATTATAATATAAATATTAGAATTGCCAGTAAGATAGATGACAGTAGCGTATTACCTATACCTATACCTATATTTATTTTTACTTCTATTAATAGTGACATCTATCTGTCAGACGCTTTATTTATATGAAATAAGAATAGATGATAATATGGAATATGGTACCTACATTACCTACCTACCTAGATTATTGCTTAGTTTTACAAATTTCAGTGTCCATTCATGAGAAATAAAGTAGTTCAAATTCAAATATTCCCCCCATCAAAGAATGAAGACAATATCATTTACCTTCTACTTTCACGACACAATTCAGTCTTGTAATTAATTTTAATAGTGTCATTTATATTACAATGAAATTATTTTATTTCTTTTGAATAGCGATGTCCCATCAAATTACAAAATCCTGTTCTTGGCCGGTGGTGGACAAGGACAATTTGCTGCTATTCCACTTAACTTGATCTCCAGGACAGGAACAGCAGATTATGTTGTTACAGGTAAATATACTAGAAGGCTTGTAACTTGTATGCTATAGCATAAATCTGAAGAATGAATGATAAAAAGGGCATACATTTAATTATGTTTGCTTTTCAGGCGCATGGTCAGCGAAAGCGGCGAAGGAAGCAAAGAAATATGGTAAAGTAAATCTGGTTATACCAACTACAGACAAGTATGTGAATATTCCTGACCAGTCCACATGGAATCTTGATCCCAATGCTTCTTATGTGCACATTTGCACTAATGAAACCATTCATGGTGAGTGCTTTGATGTTTTTATGTTTAGTATATAGCCCACTTTTTTTTTTTTTTCATATAGTAGGGTTTAGATATAATGTATAGATAGCTATTTACAATCTACTCTGAAAGATAGTATCACCTTTTAAGACAATCATGTCTTGCTTTAGTCCTGCAAGAAAGCAAAACTTATAAAAAATTACATTTCTTTTTCAGGTGTGGAATTTGACTTTATTCCAGACACCAAAGGTGTTCCCTTAGTAGCAGATATGTCTTCAAACTTCATGTCTAAGAAAGTTGATGTTTCCAAGGTATTCTTGAATTTAAGTTGTTATTTAAGTATCATAGAAGATTATGCGGGGTTAATGCTCTGTCTATAACTAGAAATGTTTACTAAAGTTTGAAATCTCATATCGTATCCTACAGCTTAAGTTGGACTGGTTTAAACTAGTGATATATGTTGACATTTAGATTTTGATATAAAATAATATGATATTATTACTGTTGCTTCAGATGTGATGATGTTATTGTATAGTCAAGATTATATAAGATAATAAGAGTTCTAGGTATTGTTTTTATACCACAAAGGTGGCAATAAGCATGCAGTCCAGCTGATGGTAAGCATAAATGTGTAAATATAGCATTAATGGGAACATACTTTTTCCAGTTTGGGGTGATCTATGGAGGTGCACAAAAGAATATTGGCACAGCTGGTGTAGCTCTTGTCATTGTGAGAGAAGATCTTCTGAACCAGGCCTTGCCAATATGTCCATCACTTCTAGATTGGACGCTCAATCACAAAGCTGATTCCATTCTCAACACTCCACCAATGTTTGCGTAAGAATTGTATTGTATTCAAATTTTCTACAACAACTGAGTGGATTAACTTACATAGAGCTGACTGGTCCTGTATGATTGTTTGTATGGCAATTTAACTCCAGATGAAGAATGGACAATAAATTATTTAATTCTGAGAAAGAATTAAGAAATCATAGTATTTACTATGATTCCTTATTCTAGAATGTACATTTTAAATGTGAAAGTTTTTGACTACTGAATGAAATTGGATGATAAGGTATTTGGACAAAGATAGATTACTCTCTGGATTTGGGAGGCCCAGCAAATTGATAATACTTATAATTCACTTAGCATAGTAACTTCAATAGATATTTAATGCATATTATGTTGAGGATAATAATAATTATATAATGACAGATCAATAATTTTTTTTTACCCCTTAAGGGTTAAGATGTGTGAAGTAATGTAAGTAAGGTATAAATTTACTTTCCCCAGTATCTACATTATGGGGAGAGTCCTCCAATGGATAGAGAGGCAAGGCGGTTTGGATGCGATGGCACAAATGGCAGCAAAGAAGTCTTCCCTTATCTATACCATCATTGAGGAGTCGAAAGGTTTTTACTATGCACCAGTGGCCAAGAATGTGAGGAGCAAGATGAACATTCCATTCAGAATTGGATGCCCGGGCAATGATGCCTTGGAGAAGGAATTCTTGAAGGGAGCAGAAGCTAAGGGACTGATACAGCTTAAGGGGCATAGGTGAGTTGGTAGCATTATGTGAATAACTATTTAAAGTTGAATATGCCCATTGTTTATGTAATGTTAACAGGGTCCGTGATTGTAAGATTTTCGATTGTTGATGTATTCTTTTGCTCTTTAAAAGTTACCACCTTAACCATCAGCATGTGTACCTTAGGCTTCCGGGTCAAGTATAGCTGAGATAGCACTCGCGTAATGCCACATTATTGTGGGAGGTGTAACTGTGTTAGCAGTGGAACTGTCAGCAAAATGATTCATTTAGTGGTCCGGGAACCCTTAGTACGCACTAAAAATATTAATGTTTCATGGTTATATCTATTTCCCTTTCGGTCGCGGTACAGCGTCCAGACAAAATATTTTTAGGTCAGCGTTCACGGTATCCAATATCTATTATTTCAAAAAATGTTTTCCGCTGCTAATATCATTGCCATACACATTATAGATATCGTATAGCCTGAACGCAAACAAAAGGCTATTTTGTTTAGAGCTGCAGTAAACAGTATGTTGGCCTTATTTTAATCAAGAATATTCGCCTGTTTCAGGGATGTCGGTGGTATACGTGCTTCGACGTACAACGCAGTAACATTGCAAGATGTTGAAATCCTAGCCGAGTACATGCGCGAATTTGCTAAGAAGCATTCCAAGTAAATGTATTTACAATATTTCTATTTTTATTATATACTCGATCATGTCAGTTCTATATCTAATGGCTGTGTACGTTTATTTTTAATAAATTTATTTTTATTGGAAATTTAAATATATTATTTTCGATACTAACAACATAACTACACCTATATAACTTCCACAAACGATTATTAGGGAGTTCTGGAAACTTTAGTTCCATTTAACTGCTGTCTCTTGTAAGTTAGCTGCCGCACTTGTTGGGCAACTCCAAATCTGAATGGGAGATCTGTGCCGTTCTTTGTTCCATCATATGTTCAGACAGTACGAGGAGACCAATTTCCCATACTAATTCAGAACCACGGGTTGGGAACTTAAATTGTACATTGCCGCAATTAATTTTCCTCAAACATATATCTATTAGGATAATAAGGCTCGATTATTACACTATCTCTAAAAACTTATGATTGCACCAGAATTTGTCTTCTGTTGCTAAGCGATAAGATTGATAACGACGAAGTAGTGGATACTCATTTGTGTAAGTGTGTATTTCTGTCAAGGTTAAGGGTCTAGAGTTATAAATAATGCATAAGGCTATTGCAAATTAGTTGGTTGGCATTTTAATGTAGGAATAGTGCCTTGTATTCTTACTAGTTAGGTAATTTAATTTGATGTTTTTGTCACGATAGTGAAAGAAATATATTAAACTAGTAGTGGTAGGTAGGTAGGTAGATAAGATATAATAGATTTGTATTGGTAGATAAGGGTATATAAATACGTATACTATACTATATTTACGAGCGCAAAAAAATTAGATTTAATAAGTAACCCACTTACTTATTAAATCCCAATATTTTGCGCTTAGTTAATAGTTTAGTAACGAGTTATACATCTTACCATTAATAGTTTTTGAAATAACCCATAAAACTATGTTTCGCAGTGAGTTTAAGTCCCTTTAATAATAACTTCTAGAAGACAAATATCATATTTTCTGGAACGCACTATGTATCATTCGACCTTCTTGGAGTGACTTTGTTATGATATAAGTTTACACAAATAACATAATGAGGTAATGTTGAAATAGAAGCGTGTTGTTACAAAGATGCCAAGAGTCACTTCGTAACAATTATCTTATCAGTTGTTATTGATGACTGGTTCTAATAAACATGAAGCATTGACGTTGAATATAGCAATAGGTAGGTATTTAATTTGATTTAGGTACGTGAACCTTACATTCAATGTTGACGTTCACATTTTTTATTACTGAAGTGTGAAGTAATAATAATAATATATCCTCACGCCTTCCCACAAGGGTCCCCGAGGGGGTAGGCAGAGGTGTATAGGTAATACCCAAGTGTGAAGTGATCGCAAATTATAAGAAGACACCCTAAACTGCAAGGCATTCAAGTGGTAGGTGTTTTTTTTACGGAGGAAACATAGACCACTTTAATTATAATAATAATATATCCTCACGCCTTCCCACATGGGTCCCCGAAGGGGTAGGCAGAGGTGTATAGATAATACCCACACACCCACTTTCCGCCAGAGGTATATTAGGTGCCAACGTGACAGATGGCGAGTCCATCGCCGTTACTCAAGCACGACTATACATACACCTTTGAATTTCTTCTCAGACGCATGCAGGTTTCCTCACGATGTTTTCCTTCACCGTAAAGCTCGTGGTGTGACTAATCACTGTACTTAAGTTCAGAAAAACTCATTGGTACAGTCGGGATTCGAATTTAATTCTACGAATGTACTTGATTTCTTCCTTGCTTTGCTCGGGTACTCTTTTCAGGAAAAGACAGCAATAGTTATGTACATTCTAATGGGAGTATAAACATTAAAGATTTAAATATGAACTTAGATAAATTAATGAATTTGTGAGACGCACAATAAACATAAGACTATTATTTTGCATTTTTGCTAAAGGCGGTGATCGAACATGTGACCCGTAATAAAAGGCTGATACATTATCGTAAGAAAGATCGTATCTTAAGAAAGGTCATTCGATTTTAGTATTATAACGCGTCAATTTGGAACAGCATAATGGATGGTCACAGGGATTTCGTGTGTATAGGGAGGGAATAGGAACGAAATTAAATAGTCTGTAGGTATACATTTAACTTTTATTATTTCATTAAATTTTGTAAAAAAAATATTACTTTTAACGTAATCACTAATGTGGTAATATTGTGATGGTATTATTTCACCACTCGCTGAGAATTCATTTGAGTATTATAACCCTTTCTTATCGTATTCTCGTTGGATACAAAGGTTAAAACTAAATTACCTACATCTCAAAAGACTTGTTTCCAATGTTGATTATAATCTTACCTACCCACTAATCTTTTAAGGATATGTATCATAAATAATTAGGTTTTATGAGTCTTATTATGTATTTTAATACAATATGTACTGTTATAATACACGTACTTAATTCCATCGTAGTATAAACATATTCTAATCATATACACATTACATACACGCACGCAATCATGAAAATAATACAGTCCAGTTTATAATACAAACATAAACCGCTTCTTAATATTGTAATCTATTAACTTAACTATCGTAGAATTAGTATCAATCCATAAACATAATTTCTGAACCTACATATATCCGTTCTTAATGAAGCAAGTATATTTCCATGCATTGGATAACCTGTTCTTTCGCATTGGTTACATTCACTAGGATTTTAATCACTATTAGTTTGATAAAAGTTGTTCAAACACAGATCAAATACGTAACCTTAGTTCCCTTCTAATGGAACCTTAGAATTTTAAAACACATTGACAGTAATAAAATAGGTATATTTAACGCATTAGCAAAGTATTCGTGTGTCATGAATATTAACAAAAATATTATAATTACAAACGGGAATAAAACGTTACAACAATGATAATTCTTGCAATCATTCGTTCACCGTGTCATTGCAAACGATTTTGAATTATTAAGCAAATGTTCTAATAAAGTTTATTACAAGACGATTAATACTAACTCTAGGAGTATACGAGATGTACTATAAATATACAAGATGTTTTAATAATATTTACACTTTTAATTAATTGGAATGTCGATGGAATGTACAGTACAGTACAAAGTAAGCAAAAGGCCTGGTTTCAAATAATATGGCTGTATACGCCTTAAAATATTTGAGCATTTGTTCGTTGATTATAATCTCGGAACATCAACACATTCACTGTTTTCCGAATATTTGTAATAACATTTATAATAATATAATTGCCCCAAATTGTCTAAAGTTTGTATATTATTTGGTGTGGCTGTAATGTCTAAACAGTGATTGTGTTAATACACATCCTATGTTTAAATTAAAAGAATCTAAATAAAGCTTATAGACGAAATTCTGTGATAGCATACTCAATCTCGGTGCTGGAATAACAATGCAACAATTTAAAAACATTGACTAATATTTCTACACCATTTAGATAGAAACTTGAAACATTTATACCAAACATTATCTTCCCGGTAAATTATGATTGTAAAAAAGTCAACCAAATGTCCAATGTATATGATTCAAGATGCTATGTCCGCGATAAGTCTTCGCCGAGAATTGTAACTAGTGTGTTATTATGTTAGATTGACCAGAATACGTTACAACGCAGTCCTCTCTGTTACATTACTGACCTTCGCTATCGCTGTCGCTTTTATCTGAAATAACAAAATAACACCTTGTTATTGTATTGTGGTGATGTTATTAAAAAAACAAACGTAACAATTTATTTTATTAAATCACGGCTTAGGGAATTGCTGTCAACAACTGTTTAAAGTAACCTTTGATAAGGATTACTACAGTCTTTTGTTTTGTGAAAGTCATACCTAGATGCAGTATGCGCAAACAATGCATGTTAATCGAGAAAGTAAAATATTGTTCTACTGGATTAAGCTGAACATGCAAAATAGCAGCCTAACTACACGTGCATAAAGCTGTATTTGCAAAAGCATATATAAGGCTCCATAATAATGTTATGATGATGAATAGGTATTGTTTTTATAAGTAAGAGGTAGATATATTATACGAGTGCTAAAAATAACATGTCTTTTTTCGCAACTTTACTTAGACGTGAGGCATTTGTGCGAACAGAACAATTTCAATAACTTACTTATAAATAAATAATATTTATCGCCATTCTTTTACTGAATGCTAGTGAAACTATTACGGAGCCTTTTAACATGTGAACTAATCTAAGTGCTACAAATTAATACCAACCTTTCTTACCCGGATACGCGTGCCTTTTTAGTCTATCGTATAGGTCTTCCTTCGTTCCATATATGCTAGCGTTAGACCTCGCCAGACTGTTCATTTTACCATTCATCCCGTTGTGTAGACTTTCCTTCATGTACGTTTCGTTGTAGAAGTTGGGCATCTCCCAGCCGTCCTCTTCGTCGTCATAATAATGGGCGTAAGTGGAATGGTGAGACGGTGCGATGGACTCTGCGTAAGGAGTATGCGCTCCGTAGTAGAAATTGACTTGAGAGCCGTTTTGATCGATAGCAGGTGTTAGTGTCTTCTTTGGTTCCTTCTTCTTTGACGACCTGTGGGGTAAAGACGTGCTAACTTATAATAATACACTTCTCATCAGACATATCGAAACACCTTGCACGCTTATGTTTTGTAAGGATTATCAGAAAAATATGTATCTTTAGAAATTTTACATATATTCCTAAATATATGAGAGAGAGAGATGAGAGATGAGAAGTATATAGGTAATATTTTACCCCAAAGGATTTATTTTTCCAACTACGAAGAAATACGATGGATTGATCTTTTTCAGCGTTTTAGATTTAATACGTACCACGTACCCGAATACCCGTACGTGTTATCTTACCTAGCACATATCATCCATACGAGCAGCACCAAGAATATGATGAAAATGACACCTCCAGCGACACCGCTGGCTATGTACGCGAACTCACTCTTGTCCCTACATTGGCGACCAGTGAAGGAACCAGTGCAGCGGCACGAAGGCCCCCCGCGAGCGTCCTTCACGCACTCACCGCCGTTGTCGCAGTAGTCCAAGCATACGTCTGAAGATAACATTGTTATGAGAATTTGAAATATTTACCAATATTCATCGAAACCAGTGGTTATGTTTCTTCTTGACAAATGGAACTTCTCGCAGAACAGGTAGCTCAAAGAAGAGGAAGTTCAGAAGTGATTATGTTTTACCCGGTGGTTACCGCAGCCTATGGTTTGCGACATCCAGGGTCATCCCTCGTGCTCGAATTCCACTGTATTTATTGGCTGAAGTAATTCACGATTTTGACCCAATTAACATCAGCATCGATTATGAAGAACCTCACCTGTGCAAACTTTCCCAGTGCCGTTGAAGCCAGTCTTGCACTGGCATTTGAACTCGCTCGTTTCTTTAATCAGTAAACAGTATGCATTGATATCGCAGTGCATTTCTGATCCCTTCATCTCGCACGGATTTGTACAATCCGCTTCGGAACTCTGAGGACAAGAACATTTAAGATTAGTAGCCATTTTAAAGAGCAATTCATTACAGTCGCTGGCCAGCTTACAGTGAATAGAAAAAGTACAAATATCTCCATTTGTTTTGCCACCTAAAGAACCCTTATTACAAGAGATATATATTAACAAAATAAAACAAAAAGTTTCATCCACCCGATTAAACGGACCAATTGAAAATGGTTTCTAGTAAACATAGCAACCAAAGTTTATCATTCCTTCGATGCTATTATAATCCATTTTGTTCTCCAGGGTTCTTTTCTTCACGATTGCTTATTTATGAGAGGCATAAATCAAAGAGACCCTCTAACAATTTAACTTAGGTCGGGCAATTTGATTTTCACTCGGAGCTTGAACGAGCGAGATATGACGTTTTTATTGACTTTCCGGCACTTTGGTGGAGTATTCTGATATGGGCCTATGCTTGTTCGCCACTTTTGTCGTAAAATAGTACAAGTAGTTTTAACTTACGGCGCCGGCTTCTCGTGTGCTAGTATTGATTGGACAGCTTGCACATTCCGTTTGTTGAGCTTTCGATTGGTATGTTCCTTTTCTGCATTGTATACACGTGTTGAGAGTGACGTTTAGGTATGATCCTGGAAAATAGCGTGTATTATTTAGGTGTACCGTTGAATATGATTACAGCTTTTAATTTAGAAGTATATAAGTACCAGGTCTGCAGACTGGTAAAGAGCATTGGTCAGCGGAAGACGCTCCGGATTGTGGGGTTGTGGTGCCCGGTGGGCATTGTAAGCAAGCCGCGCCAGCGCCATTTGTTCGCCAAGTGCCTTGAGGACAGGGTTCGCAGCCTCCATCACTACTCAGTTGTTCGCCTAGACAAAAGGACACACAATTTTTTAACATTGGATTTAAGTTATCATTCTTCCGCATATATCATCTCGCTGAGTCACTTACGGTATCTATCAGATATCTATTTTTACTTCTGTAGCTTCGAAATCCAGACCTATGATAACCTATAGAGGATTCGCGGATGTTGTTTAACGACTAGCTAAAGAGTCAAGGATCGATGTAATTTTCCGTTGGCGTCTTACTTCACCTTAAAGAGTAATACTGCCAGATCGCATAGACGTGTATAGATCGCACGTAATGATCTTCTGTTAATTTACAACCCGAACTGTGCTTCTTTTTCGACGTTTTATAAGTGCCCACCTGGGCCTATGTGAAATAAAAAGATTTTGATTTTTGATTTTACTTAAAGAATATACAATATGAATATATACTCTACAATACAATATCTTCACGCCTTCCCACAAGGGTCCTTGAAGGGGTAGGCAGAGATGTTTAAGTGGTATTATTGACTTGTTAAATAAAATTTTACCTGAAGGACAGTCATCTCTACACTCTGCCGCTGACACAGCCTCTGTAGCGCGTGTGGTTTGCCCTCTTGGACAGGCGATACAAGAGAATGCCCCTTCGCGAGGTTGGTAGGAGCCGTGACCGCACGGCCGGCATAGTTCAGCTTCAGCGTCGTAGTATTTACCGGCGGCGCAGCGTTCTGGGAACATTAATTAAACGTTACATGCTGATAATTTATATAATACCTTCGGTACTGAAATACCTTATCTTCCTAAGCCACAGACAAGAATATCACATAATGCTGGCTACTAAGCCAGTAAACACGTTAAGTAAAAATAATTGTTTTAGAGCTATGTAATAGATTTACTATTAAATCGGCTGTACCAATGTAGCAAAGCCGTCTAGTAGTCAGAGCTCCGGACTGCGAAGCTAAAGGTGGCGGGTTCGAATCCCGCTGAGGGCAGTTGTTTGTGTGACGAACATGAGTATTTGCATCATCTTTATAAGTAAACTAACTGTGCCCGCAACTTCGTCGGCGTGGACGGCTTTTTATCTTTCGTAAAAATAATTGATTTTCAATAAAATGTATCCTATGTTACTTCTAATTCCTCCAAGAATATGTGTACAAAGTTTTATGATGATCGGTTAAGTAGTTTTTACGTGAAAGCGTAACAAACAAACTTACATTCACATTTATAATATTAGTAAGGATATATCGTTGTCTAGTTACCCTAGTACAAGCTTTGCTTAGTTTAGGTCTAGGTAAATTTGTGTGGAATAAAATAAAAAGCCGCAAATACTGAAAAATGTTGTAACCTTTGCAATCAGCAGCGCTTCTGGCTCCCGCCGCTTGCGTAACCCCAGACTGTCCAGCAATAGCTGGGCAAGCTGTACATTGCAGTTGTCCTGCTTCTGATTGGTAGCTTCCTGTTGGGCACGGCTTGCAGGTGTCACTGGCTGCGTCAAGGTAGGTACCGACAGCACAAGCCACTGGAATATTTTTAAGATTAGATTTCGGTGTCTAACTATTGAAGTCCTAATGTATGTGACCCTGGAGGAGTATTGAAGGAATATAGCTTATCACATGATGAATCTCTTTACTAGGGCTATCACACCGTATATGTTATCTGTACGGAATATTTTCTGATAGATCGGAAGTTTGTCTTACGCGATACATATTTTTCAAAAACTTACCACAGTCCGGTGCCATGACAACTTGACCCATAGGGCAAGCGTAGTCGGAAACCAGCTGCAAACTGGCCGGGTCAGGAACAGTATTCGGCAAAATGTTCTGCACGTCGAATTGTTCGTCTTCGAGGATTAGTTTCTCCAGTAATCTTTGTACAGTAGACCGCTCGTTGTTACCGTTATGGATTACTGGGTCGCTGTAACATGTAAATGGGTATGTTATGTCATTGCTTTTAGAATATTTTTTCAGTCCAAATCCATCACGCCGAATGCATCACAAGCGGGAGTGAAGAGCGCCCATTATTTCTTAGACTTACTTCTTTTGCTTCGTTCACTAATTCACATTAATCAATTTCTTCATACACGCTTGACGGTGTCGAGTACTCAAAGCGATAGCAATAAATTCACGCCTTTCCGTAAGACCTCCTCATAGGCACTGGTGTAATTACGCCCATATATAGCTGGCAATTTGGCTCACAACTTTCCCATCTTTGTATGTTTTTCAAACGGAAGTAAGTTTCATGTTTACAATGCTTTCCATCACCATAAAGCTCTTGGTGTACTTAGGCACAGAAAAACAAATTTCTACACTTTAATAGTCTAAGTGCTAAGTGCTACAGAAGAGCATGCAACCAACTTACATGACAGCCGGGAAAGAAATTTCAACGTTGTACGTATCGCCCGCTTGTCGACCCTCCCTACTGCTGCGACTCCTAAGTGCAAGACAAAACACATGCAATTGTGGATGGTGAAGATTACCATGCTATCAATGTAATCTTAAACGTATTTTCAAAATCAGTGAAGTGCTCAGTAATTTGTGATACGTACATTAACAGTGAAGTGCTCAAAAACATTTTTGTTTGCCATTTTGTGTATCTTATCCATAATCCAGCACCTATTTACTTGACTAAAAGACTACAATTTGACCACGAGAATATTTAAAATATAAACAGATCCTTACTCTTCGACAGGAATGATAGCGTCCAGCACGTAGGTATCTTCAGCAGTGATGGTAGGAGGGGAGGAAATTTGTCTGGTCTGTCGAACATTGGCACGGTGATCACATTTCACATTGATGTCCAACTCTTTGCATTCGCGTGTTCCTATTAAAATTATTTTATAGAATTAGTTACTGCTTTAGGGAAAACAGAAATGCATAATGATGTATTACATCATCTACAACGGTAGATGCTCTTACCATCGACAGCATACGAACAGAAGTTCCAATCTCTATTCAATTGGTTAATGGCACTGCGTACTTTCTGTCGAAGTACCCCTTGTCCGGCGTCATTGCAGAGCACTGAGCTTGGGAATAACATGGAGATCTTGAAGACTCGTTGAGCTGGTGTGGCAGCTAAAAGTTCAAAATATATTTAATAAGTACCTTATATATCATGAACATACCTGAAGATGAGATTGCTATATGACTTTCAAATGTTCTTACGTGAGCAAGCGGGATATATTAATGGTAGACTTGGATCCGAAGTTGGCCTCCAGAATCCTTCTGCTCCGCAAGTGTAGAAAGGTGGTACAGGTTGCGAGAATCTGAGGCCATCTCGGCAAGCGATCTCGCACACCTTAAACTGACCTCCTGCGCCCCAGTCTCGACACGATTGGTAACCTCCAAGTGGATCATTTAGTGGCGGACAAAATTCAGCTGAAAGGGAATTATTAATTCAGAAAAACGATACAAATCAAAACTAAAAAGCTTACACATAAGGCAGTTTTTATACTCACACAGTACAGTTACTTTAAAGGTGCAAGTAGCAGCATTGCCTGCAGCGTCATATGCAATGTAAGCGATGTCATATGCTCCCCAAGCAAGACTCTGTCCGGGTACATGCCCAGACTTCTCCACTACTTTAGAAACTCCAACATTATCGCTAAATACAGGTGCGTCCCAATTGACGATTGATGAGCCGTTCTTAGCGATTACCCAAAGGTCACCTGGACAGCGGTCCGCCTTAGGAGGTTCTTTGTCAACTCGGAGCTGTTGGCATTTGGCACCAGTGTATCCATTAGGACATACTCTTTGGCCACAGTGTGATGGCACGATTCGTTCAACGCCTCCTACAACATCTTCATATCCAGCCCAAGTGAGGACTAGGCCACTATAGAGAACAGGCTCAGTCCTGCAGTCACGAACTTGTTTCTGTATTTCGTTTGTAACATCAAGAGCGCGATTCCATATTTGTACTTTAGTCAGATGACCTTGGAAGCCAGATTCAGTGTATGCTTTAGGATTGTCTGATTGCGGCTTGCCTAAAGTTACCCAGATACTAAAAAATAAAAATGAACGTTTTGAATTACAGATCATTCCGGATAATGTTTAATAAATAGTTTCCACGTATCAGGAGATTGGACTTACTATTGCGGTAGACTTCTTCCACTACCGTATCCCTCGATCTTGCTGGCAATTAATCCTTCGGTAATCAGAGTTAGTTCGCCGCCGTTACTTCCGTCCCATACTAAAGCGACATGGTGCCATTGTCCGTCGTTAACAGTAGCGAATTCACCGAAACTAAGGTATACGTCTTGAAGTTCAGGGAATAGAGATACTTGTACACCGTTCGAGTGAGCTTGGATGACGGGTCTTCTATTAAGTGCTATGTGAGAGTTACTAAAATATAAATATGGCTCATTAATATCAATTGTCAATAAACTGGCCTTATATAACTACATAAAAATATCCTAATACATACCTGACGCTATACGCCGTGAAGAACACGCCACCTTCGTCTTGTTGTGTGTATTGCACCCACATGGCAATAGTTAAACTATCAGCAGATCCAGTTTCAAATGGAACAACTTGGGCCGCGCTTGAGCGTAATGGGTCGCTAAAGTAGAGGTCGTAGTCCACACTTATTGCTGGGAGAAAAATATATTACAAAGATCAAAATTTTATATATATTTTCAAGTAAAGTATGTATACATGATGGAGTTATCTAGTTAATTGACTTCAAAGTAAAATTTGGTAACCAAGACAATTAATTAAATTCGGTACTTACTTTTCCTGCAGTCGTCACCAGTAAGATTGAAAGGACACTGGCAGTAGAAACGGCCTGGAAGGTCAATGCAGGTTGCCGAAGGTGGGCACGAATTTTCCTTACAATCAATAATGTCTTCATCGCAATTCTTTCCCTTGAAGCCAGGGGCACAGATACAAGAGTAGCCTTCACCATCGTCGACGCAAGTAGCACCGTTTTGACAGAGGCCAGCTTCGCAGGCATCATACTCGTATTGACAGCCAATGCCCGTGTAATCTTGAGAACAAGTACAGTTGAGACCGGATCCAAAGTCCTGGCATTTCCCTCCATGCATGCAAGGGCTGCCAATACATCTTTCAGGTGCTGTTTCACATTGTTTTCCATCAGTTCCACTCGGGCATCTATAAAATAAACATATATATATTATAAGAAATATGTTTTTAATTATAGCTGCCTAAATGTTTAAAGAGTGAGGACAAGACTATATGTTCGTTACAAGTTTTTGACATACTTACACACAGAAAAAGTCTTGGAAGAGGTCAATACATCTAGCACTATTCTGGCACGGTGTATTCATGCAGTTTCCTATGTCTTTCTCGCAACGTTTACCAGTCCATCCCGCGTGGCAGGCGCATTTGTAATCTCCAATTTCATCTTTACATGATCCACCATTCAAACATGGGTTAGAAGCGCAATCATCGATATTGGTTTCACACATTTCTCCAGTAAATCCTTCGCGGCAAACACATTGGTATTTATTGTCAAGATCGATACAACGATCGGTTCCTATTGGGTTGCAAGGATCGTTCAAGCATTCATCAATGGCAGTTTCACATTGTAAGCCAATAAAGCCTGGACGACACTTGCAGATAAATCCTTCCAATTGATCTACGCAGGACGCACCATTTTGGCATGGTGTGGATGCACAGTCGTCGATGGTATGTTGACATCTCTTGCCAGTGAAGCCAGCTTCGCAGTTGCAGGTAAAGTCATCAATACCGTCCATACATTGACCTCCGTTTTCACATGGAGAAATTACACACTCATTGATATTAATGTCGCAAGATGGGCCAGACCATCCAGGATCGCAAACGCATTGGTGAATAAAGAGCTTGTCGACACAGATTCCGTGCTTGCAGGGCTCATTTGAACATAGGTCAATCTTCTCATGGCAACGCTTTCCTGTAAATCCAGGCGGACACGCACAACTGAAGTCATTAACTAAATCTGTACAAGGAGCACCAAGTAGACAAGGCTTCTCGATGCAGTCATCGGTGTTAACTTCACAAAGTTGTCCCTCCCATCCAGGCAAACATTCGCACTTGTAACGACCTTGTTGTAACGCTATACACGAAGCACCGTTATTGCATGGATTTCCATTGGCAGAGCAAGGGTCAATCTGAAAAGATATTTTGACTTTAGTTATTTTCCTAACGGAATATTTATTTCAAGTACAATATAAAAGTAAAAGAAATTAAACTAGCCATACCGTTACGTCGCAATCGATTCCAGTGTATCCCGACCTACACAGGCAAGTGTAGTTGTCAAATCCAGGTTCATCTTTGCACATAGCTCTTTCGGGACAGGTATCATTCCTACATTCTGATCTTTCTTCTTGGCAGTTGATTCCACCATAACCGGTAGGACATGAACATCTGTAGCCTTGTGGAAGATCGGTACAAGTACCTCCGTTATAGCAAGGTTGGCTTGCACATTCGTCTATATCGATTTCGCATCTGCGTCCTGAGAAACCAGCCGGACAGTAACATTGAACGCCGTGGCCTTTAGGTACACAGAGTCCTCCGTGCTGACAGGCACTATTGGAGCACTCTACTGGTATACATTCCTCCATTCCTGATGCTCCTGTACCTACTGTTTTGGTGTTAGTCGGGCATTCCATACAAAGAGTTTGTCCTATTGTACTTTGAAAGAAATTCCTAGGGCACTGCGAGCATGGAGCCAATCCAGTCGGTGAGTAAGTTCCAGGAGCACACTTGGCTCTACACCTGTCTCTTCCTGGAGCAGCAGGTTGATACGTAAAGGTATTCACGGGGCAGGCTTGACAATCTTTGAATCCACCTACTGGTGGCTCTCCAGTGTAGCTGTTTCTTGGACACTCTAAACAAGGTACTAAACCAGTAGGTGAGTATGTTCCATAGCCACACACTGGCACACAGTCGGTTATATCTTTAGAACCTTCTTCTCTAGTGAACGTGCCTTGTGGACATTTTAAACATGAACCTTGGCGAGCTTGGTTTTGGAAGAATCCACGAGGACACATGGTACAAGACTTTTGCTTTTCTCCCGCAAAGGTACCAGCAGGGCAATGCACTAAAATGTAATAAGCCAATTAACATACATTAAAACTGATCCGAGAAAATATTTTTTGTTTTAGTATCATTCTACAGAAACAGGTGGTGAATTTCAAGTGTTCGATGGCTGGAACCGATACTGGGTATGCAAATCGTGGAACTAATTTACTACTGACGCTTTAAAAACAAGTAGCTACAAAAGAAGTATAACGAATTTATTTTAGTTACGTGCAGGCGAGTTGACTATACAATCCTTACATATTAAAATAAATTGTTTACTCACAGCATCTTGGGACATCGTTTGTATCCATATTTAAAACTTCACCAACGCTACATGTAAATCCTCTTGAAATTGAGCTTCTGATCGCTCTTAAAGGTGGACATTGATTTCCAATTGAAGACACATTCAGTACTGGCTCGATTAGAGCACTAGCATATGGTACAGATAGATCAAATATAAGATTGAGCGTGGATCCACAAAGGTCGTATAACTGAGTCTGCTTGATAGCAGGGGTGATAGCTAAAACGAAATCCATCTTGACAACGTTTTCGTCTAAAAGAGTAGGCATTGCTTTAACGAAAGTAACGTTGATATTGACGTTGACGGCTGAACAACGCTGTGAAAGTCGTTCATTCAGAATGTTGTCGTATTGAGCAAGCAAGTCCTTGTACTGTGGCAAGCAGGCATTGGATACGGCACCAAGCGCGCGATATTGGACACTGGCGACGACGTGGTAGGCGGCTTGTTGAGTATCTGAAATAATACATCGTGTTAATAAATAATGCAGTTCTTAGAATAATTAAGAAGATAAGTATCTGATCTTTATGTTTTAAAGATTTAAATTCCTGAATAATTTGTATAAGTACAGTAGTTGCTATGAAGGAGGAAGTTTGCTTGTCTACCACCATTTTTTTTTAAATAACTATTGTATACTTACTTTCGGAAACACAGTCAGGCACCACAGCTGTGGGGACCCATGTCCTCTTAGTTTCACAAATAAATGTTTTGACTGGTTCGCCGTCGGTGAAGCGGAAGCCGGGACTGCAAGTTGCTATACACTGAATCCCTCTGTCACCTGGGAGGCAGTTGAGAGCACCATGTGCTGGAGGCATCAGCTCCCAATCAACGCATGGGGTTGCTTGCACGGATACCTGAAGAATATGGCAAAAAAAAAACGAGATTCGCACGGGTCGAGTTTCATGTGTTTATAATAACTTATGAATATTATAAATTAACTAATGTGTATAATACTTATACTTTTTTACTAAGCGTTTTATGTTACGAAAGGTTAGAAATTAATTAGGATCTCAATAATTTTATAATGTGCTAGTTATTATTTATTTCAGTTAGCCTAAAAATAATTGTGATATTATGTTTTAATTTTTCATTATCATTCGCATAGTTTAATATTAAAAAAATATTTAACTATAACGTCGCATTAGTGTAAACTGTAAGGATGTTAATATGGTTGTAAATAAATAAATTAATAAATCTTATGCATTTGCATTTGAATTTATGGGAATAATAATAATATCCTCACGCCTTCCCACAAGGGTCCCCGAAGGGGTAGGCAGAGGTGTATAGGTAATACCCACAAACCCACTTTCCGCCAGAGGTATATTACGTGCCAAATTTATGGGAATGCAAGCTACATATACGATAATGAAAATCCTTACTTGGAAGTTACACTGAGCCTTATTGCCATATTTATCTGATGCAATGACTGTAACATTTTCATATCCACGAATCGGAATGACAGCTCTCTCTGGGAAGAACTTTAACATCACTTCGCCAGAAGCATCCGTAGCATTGATTCTGCGCCTTGTATCATTAAAGTTGACTGCGTAGCTATCTTGTTTGTCAACTAGTTCAATAACATAGCTCTGCGGACAACTTAGTTTTGGTGGTGTGTAGTCTGGCACAGTAATGTTCACTTCGCAAATAGCAACATTGCCATCGAAGTCAAACGCCACGTAACGCACAACCATGTTATGGAATACTTGAATTGGTGTCTTGAAGTGCTGTGGCGTTACTTCCAACCTCGCAATAGCCCCCGAATTATCAACAGCAGTAGGTTCCGTGAAATTGACTGGTAATAAGCCTCCGTTAACATCTGTCTGGACAATAATAGGCTGCTGCGGGCAATTTTGGAACACAGGTGGCTCGTTATCTGTAAAGAAAATATAATAACGATTTTAGTTAACAAAAATATTAGGACATGGTTACGTTACGTAATTTTTTAACTTAAAGTTGAATGGTGAAAAACTTACCAACACATGGTGAATATCCGTAATCATAACCCAGCAAAGGTTCAGTGGCCGGTTCGTTGCAACCCATCAATTCAAATTTGAGACAAGCGTTATCCATAAAACTAACAATACCAAGAATAACAAATCTAGCTTGTACAAACTTGGGTAAGGTGATCATAGCCAATTCACCATAATTTCCAGGGTCTCTCATTGTTAAATTGAAGTTAGGGAAATAGACAACGTAATTTTCATTCTCGGCTTGCTTGTAGAAAAATCTTATTTCAGTTGGACGACCAACGATATCAGAGGTGACGACGCCCTTGACAAGTATAGCTTTTACTCTATAAACTTTACCAAGATCAACACTCACATATGTGAATGCTTCTTGTTTGCCACACCAACCAGTCACTGAGTTAAGCCTGATATTTCTTGCCTCATAATTCGGTCTTTCAGATGTGGCGTTGATTGCAGAGTCTGGAATTCTCCCCGATGCTAAACCAAGAGGTTTGATAACCTTACACTCTGGTTCGCGTATACAAGTAATAGGTCTAGGGTTAATAAGAATATAACCGGGCCTGGAACACCCAAAGAGCACTTCCGAACTCTGCTCGTAGCTTTTAGCAATTTGGTAACCGTCGGCGGGTCTACCTGGGTCTTCGCAGACAGGGCCCTCGCACCTCAAATCTCCAAAGTCCCAGATACCGTTGGCTTGACATCTTACTACATTATCATGTTTACTAGTTTGTCCTGCAAGTTTGAACGTGTTCTGACATCCAAAGAAGAAAGAGCTCTGGTATCTTGTGTCAAGATATTGTCCGTATTCGGCACCAGGTGTGGGCATAGGAACTCCGCAATCTTTTCTTGGACATTGGGGCTGAGCTCCAGAAAACCAATAATCTGGAAGACCCTGAAACAACAAAGAATTAAACATAATATTTTGAAGCTACATTACCACACATACCAACAGTTCAGGATATTATTTGAGCACAACTTACCGGCTTTGGATCATATACACACTGTCTGAATGAAGCAGATAAAGTATTTCTTAGTTGCCTTCCAGGGGAAGTACAGGTTATGGTAACATTATCTCTATACGGTACTAAGACACTTTCAGGATCATCTCTGATTACATTAAGACCATCGTTTTTATCATCAGATAATGTGACACATCGAGCATCTGAAAATAAAATAATCATGGTACATTTATTTTATTTTATACATTATTTTATTTCATAAAAAACATAGGTAGCTGGTTATTTTACTTACATTGACATTCAGGTGCTGTTCCATTCCAATTTCCACTTGAAGTACAAAGCAATGAAGAGTATCCGGACATGACGAAGCCAAAATCACATTGGAATTGTACAATATCTCCGAAATGGTAAGAGTTTTTAGTCGACAATAGTTTTCCATTTTCAGGGGAGGCAAGAGGTGGGCACATCAAAGGTACACATGACTTGTTCCTTTGATAAGTGTCTCCGTCTCTTTCACCTGATTCTGAAGTCTCAATAGCGAACCCAGCAGTACCGTTACTAGAATATAACTCGTATCCAATGTTGCAAGCGCATGAAAAGTTTCCAGGCCTACGGAACAAGAAAGAAGTTATAATTTTTAAATAAAAAAAATAAAAATAAATAACCAAATTTGCTTTCTCTCTAGACTAAAATTATAAGTCTTCGTAGGAATTGGCAAAGGCGTTATTAATTTCGCTTTAAGCTCAATTTTTTTTTCATATTTCTAATATAAAAAAATGCGTATTAATACTTACGTGTTTATACATTTTTGGTCACAGCCACCGTTATTTTCACTGCATTCGTTAATATCCGCGCAGTCTAATCTGGCACATCCCATAATTTCCAATTTCAGACAAGGTGCACCAACGTAGTCTTGTATCTTGAACTTAACGTACTGTGCTTCAATTGGCATGGGTAAGTTCAGAACTGATAGAGTGGGTTCAAGGATTCTGAACTCTACAGCTGTACCATCAGGGTTAGTGTAGTCTTTGAAAACATCAGTCAGGTCGTTAGTGTACTGAATTCTTATAGCAGAGGTAAATGCAATGTTACCATCAGCGCGCATGACGCTCATAGTTCTAAAGCCCCTGATAATTGTAGGCGCTCTTAAGTCTACAAGGGCCCAGTTGGCTCCAGCTTCAAGATTATTACCACACCAACCACCTCCGTTGTTCAAGCGTATCATCTGTAATAGTGGTTATATGTTATATCTACTAGAAAAAAAGGAATTGCTGGCATATGAAACCTCTATATATGATACTTATATAAAACATACCCCTTTGTAATATCCGGATTCTGGAGTGGATGTTGAAATGGATTCGTCAGGAATGGCTCCATTAATGAGACCTAAGTCACCAACTGGTCTGCAGTCCAAGCTTGGTGCAAAACCAGATCGACAAGGGCATGAGAAACCACCCTGGGTGTTTTTACATTCTGTAGAGGCCGAATCACATTGGCTACTTAGACATTCATTGATATCTTCACAGGTGGGTGCTGCGTCAAATTCTTGGTTGGCTCCACATTTGAGCACACTTGGTCCATTTAGTTTATATCCTTAAAGGAATATTAAAAATAAGTAATGTCGTATTAATATCATAGTATTGACTAATATGAGATCTGGATAACATACCTTTGAAACACTGAACGCGAGCTTCGTCACCGTACATGTAAACTCTTGTCGGATCGACCATGAAACCATTTTTGATTTCGGGGAATTTTGGACATAGAACCTTTGTACATGTCGGCACATCTCCGGACCAAGTTCCGTTGCTCATACACAAGAGGACCGGTTGGCCTGACCTGACGTAACCTGGCTCACATTCGTATCGTACGATTGTACCGTAGCTTCGACCGCCACCGTTGAGAATAGTGACATTTGCGTGTGGAACATCGGGAAGAGCCACGCACTGTGATGCTGCAAGATAATTAATAAAAATTATAGCGAAGTGTATGCCAGAGGCTTATAAGCATTAACAGAAAAATGAGTCAAGTTACTGGTTTAAAAGGATCACATGCTTACCCAAACAAGTAGGAGTTCTTTCCCATATGCCATCAGATAAACAAGAAATTCTCTCAATAGGTTGTCCAGTAGGGAAAGCAAAGCCAGCGTAACACTGGTATGTCGCAACTCCGCGATATGTCACGTTAGTAGAACCAATTGAAAAACCATTATCAATTTGTGGAACTGGTCCACAATACACCTCTGAAAAATAAAATTGTGCTATTAGAATTGATTCCTAAGTTTGGAAACAAATCACAATAATATCTTACCACGGTACCCATACAGTAACTAGGGAAAAACTACTACTGCTTATAACGTCACATTCAAATTATATTTGTACATACATACATACATATCATCACGCCAAGTCCCTAGCGGGGTAGGCAGAGAGTATAGAGCGCCAGTTCTCTCTAGACTTACATACCTCTTTCGCTTCGTCCATATTCATCAGTCTCTTCATACATGCTCGTCGGTTTCGAGTACTCTTAACGTTCCCGTCCTTGAAAGTTCGATCGAATTATATTTGTGTTCTTTTTATTATCATGTAAATGCATTCTTGTATATAAATTCGTTACATTTTCTACTATAAAATTAAACGTTTTGTGATTTTTTTAAGTTTTGTAGAATTATAAATTAAGGTGATATAGAAATACCTTGGCAGCTTGGAATGTACGTTGTGGACCATTTTCCTCCATCTAGACATTTAGTAGTGATACGAGACTTCCCGGTCGCAAATTCTTGACCGATCGGGCATGAGAATGTAATTACTGTTCCAAAGGCGGTATCTCTATTTGAAGCTAAAGCACCCATACCAGATTTGAGGGGAGGGCAATCTGAAACACATTTTTTAGTTAGATTTTGAAAGGTTTGGTTGTATTTATTAAACAATAACAATCATGTTCAGCTTTACCTGCTGAGAACGTCGCCTTCCAACCCTCTCCATTATGTAGTGCATCAGACACAAATCTTATCAACATTTCGCCACTTGAAGCAGTTAGGGTAATTCTAGGTTTCACTGTGAAACCGTTCTCAGAATGCAGTCTCAAACCACTCGTGCTCGCTCCATCAAAAACTTGTACTACATCCGAAGGATGAATGCTAAATTCATCAAATTTCAACGAAAGAGGTCCACCGTTAGGGTTCTTTATTCTGTACAAGCATTCCTGGTTGTTAGGATAGTTTGAGAGCCCATAAGCCGGTGACGTAAACGTGCCATTTGCTGCAATAATTGTAGCTCTACAACCTTGTGAATATCTCATATTGAAACCCTTTCTTGAATCACCAAGGCTTGTTCTGAAGTACATGTAAATGTGATTAGTTGTTGAGATTACAACTTTTTGATTATCATCTGCAGGTCCTGTTAATCTAGCAAGAACTGGGCTAGATGGTGTATTTCCATCTTTGACAACTATGTAATCTCTGTTCATGCCCAAATCGAAATCTTCAATCTCTAATGAAACTATTCTGCCCGGTTGAGCTTCAATAATGTACATACATTCTAATCCACCTGGGTAGCCGTTTGGATAACCAGGTGATGTCAAAACCTGACCTTGAGGTGTCGCCCTAAGTATTCCACCGCAGTTCGATGACTCAGTTTTCCAAGCAGCGCGGAAACCTTTTCTTTCGACAGACCCGTCAGTGCTAAATTTAATAATCATAAAGTTCGAAGCGGATACGTAGAGTTTATTAGACAAATCTTGTTTTCCTGACAAAGTAGCTAGATTCACGGACTTGTCTTCGGTCCTGCCACCCACTAAGATTTGAACAGTGTCGAAAGACTTTTCAGTTTCAAAATCTTGGAACTGTAAAACAATGTTTTGACCTTGGGGCCCTTCTAACGTCCATTTACACTCGCTAAACGGTGGGTATTTGTGAGGGTAGTTTGGACTTTCAACTACATCCCCGCTGCTGGCCATGTAGAAATGGCATTCAGTGGCACAATCCATTTCGTCGGAAGCATCACCACAATCGTCTTGCTTGTCGCATTTGAAGGCTGCATTGATGCATTTCCCGTTCGAACAATGGAAGGTTCCTAAAAGAAGAGGAGTAAACATTGAAACTATTGTTTTAAAGAACCTTAGCATTGACTGATTGTGCTTCCGCTTTCAAGTAGTACATAAGAAAATTGATTCGGTTCGTTACTTACCCGCGGGACAGGCGTCGGCTTTGCACATGAATGGTAGAAGAGTTTCGCAAGTAGTTAGCTCCCAAGACTGGCTTTCGGATGAGATGTGCACATCAACACATTCTCCGTCTTTAGGGTTTGGTTGTCTCAAATCCCAAAAACCAGCGTACTGTGACACGAGTGCACCGGCAGCTGACTCTAATGTATTAGTTCTTAGGTCATCCACTGTCGCAAGACCGAGCCAATAATTATTGTTAGAGGGACTGGCTGGAACCATGCTCGCAGTCATATTATTTTCTGTATAGCTGTCTACAACCATGAGCTCGCTACCGTACCTGAAATAAAGCATAGAAATCATGGGTTACAGGATATTTTCATGTCGCAATTAGCAATTAAATTTTTTGTAGGTATTTTTTGTACCTTCGACATAAGTCTGCCGCTTTTTCCCAAGAATGCCTGATGTTGAAGAACTTGTAGCAATGTAGACCTTTCAACTCCCAACCTGTAATAAAAAGTAGATATATATATGTGATAAAAATTGCGCTTTTATTTTATTTTTGATTATGATTGTTGTTATATTGTATTGACCACTTTTGATGCTCAAGCTCAGATTATCGACTTATGAATTACATTGATTTTTTTTATTACATGACTATAATACTTTCTCTATTTGAAGGGTGTTTAGGTGAAAATGAAAGCCTTACGTTTCACTTCAAGTGCTATATAAAATATTCATTGTGTGTAATTTACGATTTGCTCGTCTATAAATCATGTCATTACTACGTGACTATAGTTTTATATGGTAAGAAATGAATTAAGATAAGAAAAAAATATCTATATATTTCAGAATGATTCTGACTGGGTTCCATTTATCAGGACTTGTGCAGGACAGGGTTGTGACACTATGGTTTATGTCCTATTACTTTATCGGCTTTGGCAGAGATTCAATTTGAGAAGTGAAAACAAATAAACGATATTTTAGAGGATTAAAGGATTTAAGGATTAAAGTAGAGGTATGTTAGAGTATAAGTTAATTATAAGTTCAAGCTAGGCACCATTGGATCAAACTGGAGTTCAGACATTTAGACATTACTCAAAATTTATTATTTTAGGTTTCTGGAGCTGATATATTTCCAAAGTTCGAGGTTTATTGGTGCTTAATATTTTTCTGTAGTTGTGCGCTGTATTACATTTATTTTTTCTTAGTACATTGTCTTATTAAAATGGGTTTTATTAAAACTTTTATTAGAAGGGAGGAAACACTCAGACGGGACAATTTACTCAAACCAACCACATAAATAAATGGTGAGATGGCACGGAACAGCGATGTTCGGATTGCCAATTAAAATGATTTCAACAGGTGTGCTAAACTACCCGATGGATTAAATTCAAGATTGAGAAATTGCTTTCTGTTTTAATTAGGCCCAGAATGTAAAGAGGTTGTAAAAAGTTTGAATGTACAATTAGATGTCTTGACTTGACACATCCTTTCTATTGACTCCATGTCGTACATGGTCGCCGGGTAGTTTGAAAAGTCGCCTGCAAAACAAACTTTGCATGTTCGAAATTCTAAGGCGTTTATTCGGCCGTGCTCATGAAACGGTGACGGATTCATCATCAGTCACGTTGGCACCTTTACTACTAATATTAAAATTTCGAAAGTTTTGATGGATGTTATTTTCCAATCTAAAGCAACTGAACGGAATTGGATGAAAATTGGCATTGAGACTAATTATTAGCTGGATTAATACATAATAATTATGTTTTATTCAAAAAGTACAAAACTTACTAATAAATTAAAGCATTACGCGGGTGAAACATTGAGTGCAGCTAGTTTACAAATAAAATTCATATGGCATAAAGAGGGTTTTGTAACACGTGAAGATATATCAATATTATACCTAAATGTTGAAACAGTTTCAATAAGTATGAAAGGCTTAGCAATAGAGAAAGGTTTTGAACTAAGCGTCAAATAGTGTTCAAGTGTTTGAAGAAAGTTCCTTAATGTATTAAATGTTCAGCATTTAACCACATGCGCTTAGAACTAAGGGTAATTTATAGTTTCAGAAACTTAACACTCTAGCAACATGAAACTAAGATTTACTGGGTTTGAAATTATTACACGTCTTATACGTTTCTACTCCTTGCGTATCTTTACGCGACGGCGAGTTTCTTACGGTGTAGGCAGGAGACTAGAACGCCAGGAGTCCTAGAGATTTACAGACCCCTTAGCTTACCTACATTAATCATGCTCATCGTGGATGCTCATCGAATGCAAGTTCTCTATATCTATAAGAAATAGGTAATAGTAACTGTGTTTTACATTCGTGTGATATGAATAAAGTGGAGTTGCAAGCTAAATATGGTTTAGCCTTACTTTTTACTCACGTTGACTCATTTACATCCAGAAGTAGAAATGCATTTTGTCGCTAGCTCTCTGGTATAGTCAAGGTAGTTTATGTACTACGTTTATGTACTACTATGTATATGTATACAACATTAATTGGGTGGAAAATGTAATCTTGTCGGAAGAAAGTATCAATAATTTTTAATATATCGAACATGTCCGCAGCGTGATACGTGATAAGTAAATAGTAACAAATAGAGCGTGCCAACATGATTTTAGGGTTGTCTCTTTTTTAATATAAGAGAAAAGCTGTGCACAAAGACTGTGTGCAAAGACTTCACGTCTTGAACTTGCTAAGCTACCGTAAGGTGATCCTAAGGAAGGATAATAATACATAGGATGGGTTCACAAGATGTTGCATCGGTGTAAGTTACGATATTTCAGTAGTGGGTTATTACACTATTTTTGTCTACACCCTTCCTTCATTTTTACATTTCTATCCGGGACATAATTATTTATATTTCTTTAGAAGACATTGTAGAAGTGACAGGGGCCTTTAAATATTTTTTTCTAAGCTATTAAGTGTGTCCCTATCATCATAAAACTGATAGCACGCTATGATACTCAGGTCTATAGACCGACTATAGACCTAATTATTGTTGTAAGGCTTGCTTATAACTCTTCGGCTTGCTAATAAATAATCATGGTAGTAAGTAGCAAGTACTGCTAATTGTTAGTGGCAGCCCTAGTGGTCTGATCGTGAAGACCGCGATGAAGGCTTCACGCATCACTGACCGCCGCAATACGATGCAATGTGTTTGACCTAGATAACTGTAGTTATGTTACTGCAGCGGCATGCATACGTATAAACGATGATCTTTTGAAAACTAATGACTATATCATTAGTTTTTTTACAATAATAATAAAGTTTTAATAACATATCAACCAGGGTTGGAGTCGAAGAGGGCACTGGCGCAGGTATAGTACCTAGCAGAAGACTATGCATTTTAAGATAATTTTTGTATAGAAGAATTCGGCGAGGAACAACGTAAATACTTGTACACTTACGGTGTATTTTTCCGGATCAGCGGTTGATTGGCCCAATAGGCGGACCGGATACTTCGTGTTCGAATTCAAATATTCATTCGCAGGGCCTAATACGAGTAAAATTTTACGTCTCTTTGTTCTACGTTGACTTTATAATATATCACTTCGGCAAAAGCTTTTCAGCTGAAGTATATTGCTTTACAAAATAAACTCAGCGCCATTTTAGGCAAGAACAAATTTTGAATCCCATAGTTTATTAATATTAATTTATGTAATTTTATTGCAAGAGAAATCCATATACCAAGTTTTAAAGTTCACTGTGTCGCTAATGACGGCGTAACTCTTTCTCACATCAGTAGATAGTTTTACTGCTGTGTCTCGATAACATTATAATATCCTCACGCCTTCCCACAAGGGTCCCCGAAGGGGTAGGCAGAGGTGTATAGGTAATACCCACACACCCACTTTCCGCCAGAGGTAACATTATAATATTCTTATTAATTGAAAAAAAGTTACAATATTTTTTTATTTATATCCCCACGTCTTTCTACTAGGGTCTCCGAAGGAGTAAGAAGAGGTGTATAGGTACTAGGTCATAAAATTATATTATGGTAACTTCGATCATTGCTTTGAAATGAAGATAAAAGTGTATTGTATATTTGGTGTTATTTCTCCAAAGTGTCGTCGCAATCCATATTACTAACAAATAAACAAATTAATACTAATCTTCATATTAGATTAAAAATAAACAATAGAAATTTTAGCTCTCAATATTGGATACCAATTTGTTGATATACTGATTGGCAATACGCTCCTGATATTCATTCCATATTCGGTTCCACTAATTAAATGCAGATACTATCTAAATAATACAACCAATCAGTCGCTTAGATCAGTACAATACGACGAATAATCATGCGTTTAGCATTAACAATAAAAAGTATAATATACATTTATTGGCTATGGTAACTGCTATTTCTAGCAGTACTTGACAAGTAGGAAGGGAGAGGAGGATGGCCTTTAGCCCTTAGCCACGTGGACAACCGTTACCGTTACACTGACATTAGAAGACAGGATGTCCTAGCGCCCTAAAACGAGGAGGGTGGACCCTTAATAAAGGGACTAAGGCTTGAAAGAAGAATAAGGCTATGGTAGCTGATTACCGTCAGGCGGATAATAATATCACGGGAAAATTACACGCCAAATGCTTTAGCCTTAAACTTACAAAGTTTTAAATAGCTATGGAAACTATTTGTACAAACTTATATAGATAGATAATAATAATAATAATAAATAATAATATATCCTCACGCCTTCCCACAAGGGTCCCCGAAGGGGTAGGCAGTATAGGTATAGGTAGGGGTAGTATAGGTAATACACACACACCCGCTTTCCGCCAGAGGTATATTAGGTGCCAACGTGACAGATGGCGAGTCCATCGCCGTTACTCAAGCACAACTATACATACGCCTTCGAATTTCTTCTCAGACGTATGCAAGTTTCCTCTCGATGTTTTCCTTCATCGTAAAGCTCGTGGTGTGACTAATCACTGTACTTAAGTTTAGAAAAACTCATTGGTACAGTCGGGATTCGAACTTGCGACCTTTGCGTCGTAGGCAACTGCTCGAACCACTCGGCCACCACGGCTTAGATATATAGATAAATGATAGATAGATAAATGACCTTAAACGGTTGGAACGGAAAATATTCAATGCCTCATTAATCTGTGAACTTCAGCTCGATAAGTTACAAAAAGTTGTGCACCAGATGCAGTCAAATGAAATAAATTGTCATCGTGGATATATGAAATGTGATATTAAGTAGCTAGGTAAGGACATACTTTTTCATTTGTATTGTAGAAGATTGTTACGTGACCGCGATACTGAAGTGTTGTCTAGACTATAGCGACCACACTAGACTACCAAATTTTACGAGTTAAAAATCTCTCAAACGTTATTTATCGATAGCCAACTGTCATTGATATGAACACATATGTGTTGTAGACACGGTTTGGTATTAGTTCTTTCCGGCGAATACTTAAAGGTTTATCTAGTAACATACGTTTCTGAAGAAATTCGAAGTATGTAAAATTGCTTGAGAAAAGGCGACGGGCACGCCATCCGTCAAGTCCCTCATTCAAACCTCTATCAGATATATTTAAATCTGAGGTGAAAGAACGTATTATTACACTAATGCTTACCCCGGAACCTTGGGTAGGCGTAAAGATATAATAATAATGAACATTTAAGTGCGATAAGATAATCATTCTAAACCATTTTGCTAAATAATAAAAGCCTGCCTTGACGTATTTCTTACTTATTGTCAGTTAAATCCCCAACTATATTGCAACGCCCGTGCGTTACTTAATATTTGTGTGCATATAAGTAATGAATCTTCATTGTAATAGGCAGTTCCCATGTCGACGTTCATGGATGACTTGCTTTGTAACTGTCGACCGACGAATAGGGTTTCAAATGTCAGAGTTCATTCCGTTTCCATAGTTACTTATTGAGGTCTAGGATTACGTTGTATTCGTGAAGTGTATATAATATATAATAAAGAGAATAGGCACCTAATATACCTCTGACGGAAAGTGGGCGTGTGGGTATTACCTATACACCTCTGCCTACCCCTTCGGGGACCCTTATGGGAAGGCGTGAGGATATAATAAAGAGAACACATTTAAAAAAATATAAATATATATCTACCATCAAGACATTAGGATCTACTATAATACATCTGCGTCTAAGAGATTTTTAGTTGAGTCTCTTAGACTTAAAAGAAAATAAGAAAGGGACCAAATCATTACCTTAAGTCTATTTCAAGGCTGTAGTGCTCTATGAAATTTTAATTTTAATCCAAATTTCACATCTGTAGTGCTAGGTATGTGTAACGAGATAGTTTGGCCTCCGTTTTTCGTGATAAGCTAAAGGTCGAGGAAGCGTGTTGATAAGCCTATTTTGCTAATAATTGTGATTGGATTGGAGTGAATGACATTTGGATTGCGATAAAAGTCTATATACATGCGCAATGTATAAATGTATCAGTCCGTTGATGTATTAACTGCATATTGCTCTAAAAAACTAAGTATATTAAGATTATATAATCAGAATCGCTATCCAGCGTGGCAATGCTGCTTGTCTTCTTGGCACGTTGCCTCGGGATACCGATTTGGGACAAATATTTTATCTGTAAGTAATTAGTTTCCACTGTTCTTTGTAAATATTGTTAATTGTTGTTATTGTAAATAAATCATAAGAATGTATTTCCGATATAAATAAATAATACAAGATCAGTTGACAAAACTAGCCGGATCCAATGTCGGCTAGTGTTGCGTTGGCTGGCGGGTCAATTGTGAAGTGCCCTCGAGGTGAGCCCGCAACCTTGCAAAGGATATACGGATATGCTTCTACACCGGAGATTGACTTACAGCCTGCACCCACCGACGTTACCATTTAGATCGTGTTCAAAGAGTCTGTGTTTGACGACACGTTTAAGTGCTCTGTGATATTAAACCAAGAAATAGAGCTGTGGTGTTTGAGTTGTTTAAGTTAGTCGTCTGTAAAATTAACATTGCAGGTTCGAACCCCAGTAGACTTTATCGTACAACGAACTATACGGCGAAATAAAAATAGTTATTCCTATGTATCATATTGGATACCTACATAAATCTATAGTGAAAATATGATGTTATTACAGCCCTGTCTATCTTTTCGAAGACCATAACTTAATATATTGATAGATATATTATCGAGATATAAATGGAATCATACTTGGCTCCCTCAATGCAAACTAGGTTAATTCTAGATATTAACCTGCCGTTAACACTCATACTCATAATCATACGTGCCATTAAAACTACACTAGTCAAAATTAAGAAGTAGCTCCTATTTTTGAGTCAAGTTCAATCATATATGTGTGCTGTATTAGTGATACAAGTGTGTATAATATATTCGCATATTAAAAATCATTGGTGAGTCACGTTCAGGCTATGTTCGATCGTGCCGCCTTTCACTCATTAAATGTGAGCCTTCAAGGTTGTACGCCCCTTTGCCGCTCAATCGACTTTAACAGCACAAAGGAGGCATTGTTTCAATAGATAAAACTGTCCAGTCAATGATTGTTATATTTTTTTGATAACTTGTAACGTGACACAACGTGTTTGTAATCAAAGGCATATCTTTCTTGTATATGAATAAGTATTATAATTTCTTATATACGACTAAGTGAGTCAAAGGACTATACGATATGTTAAATGTTTTGAGCTTTTGAACTAACACAAATATCACACTAAGTCTCTGGCGGGGTAGGCAGAGAGATCAGCAGTTCTTACAGTACAGATCTCTTTTCCTTCAACATTCATCAGTCCTGCCATACATGCCTGTTTCGAGAACTCTTGACGTTCTCATCCTTGATAGTTTGATTGATTTGATCTAGGTACTTTCTCTTCTGCCTTTTCTTCAAGACACTTTCGCATTGTTTATCAATAGTTCTTCACTCATATTTTTTATATGCACAAACCAACGAAGCATACCTTTCTTCACCTCCGAACTTTCGCTAAGTTAAATGTAATTTTCGTTTTAGATGTAATGAAATGATGTGAAAGCAAATGAATGTATGCTTACTAGTAGTATGTAATGCAATAAATAGAGTAAATATATTAAAAGTAATTTCATATGTCGTTAAGTAACAGTAATTGAACAAGTATCATTGTTGCAGAGAGCATCGAGTCCGCCTTACTAAGCAACTGACCCAGATTGTGATGCTCCAAATGTCTGCCAGATGCGTGCTAAGTTGAGAGCAAACCCACCTGACACAACACAGTACTGTACTCATCGAGAATGTATGTATTAAGCTAATACTTGATGCAGGGAGATAAACTGAAAACGCGAGAGTAGAACATTCATGGAACTTCGGGTTTATTGCATAAGATTTAAAGCTGATTGAACTACATCAACAGTGTTGCCATGATGTGATTAGAAACAATTTCGAGTAATGAAAAGCATAAAATTGGTTAAGCGAATTATTTTAACTTCGAAAATCTTCTAGGTATTACATATAATTTTACGCATTTCCATAACGGTCCTCCGAGAGACAGGTGGGGGGTCTGTTGCCGTTTCGCAAGCATTACTACTTCTTTGAATTTCTTCTTCAAAGTAAGCACGTTTCCTCTCGATGTTTTCTTATGGCTCGTGGTGTGAATAATCACTGTACTTAAGTTAAAAAAACTGTATATAATGTATATTTTAATATAGTAGTTAACCTCAAACCACTTACGTTAATTTGCTATTGAGAGGCGATATTTAGTCCAGCTCACTAACGGTGGTTGATCCAATATAAGGTCTGGTATTAAATAGTGACTGCGGTTATGATTAGCCCGCTGTAGGCCAAGACTTAACGGTATGCGTTGAAACCCGTACTATAGAAAACTAGGGGCTGCAATTATCCTAGATCGATAAAGCAGCATTCATTCGACTTTACTTGGCAGCATCTCATTTACAATATACGTCTTTTATTAGCGGACTATGTTACACAACGAAGTCGACATATTTTTTCAAAATTATATATATATAT